>JADDOH010001166.1:0-111078 GCA_016648135.1 Agrypnia vestita
AAATTTCTGGAATCTGTAACAAACCCCCCCCATGGTTTAAAAAATTTTGGGAGCTATGAAGAAATTTTTGGGAAGTTGATGTAGCTAAACGGAGAAATCTTTGGAAACTGTAACAACCCCCCCCCCCCATGGTTTGAAAATTTTTTGGAATCGAACGAAGAAATCTGTCTGGCGACCTTTTTTTGTTTTTAAAAAATAAATACTTCATTTCATTGCTTCACTTCATTTAAAAATTTACTTCATTTCATTACTTCACTTCATTAATACTACAATTACTTCATTACATTACTTCACTTCATTAATACTACAATTACTTCGTTTCATTACTTCACTTCATTAATACTACAATTACTTCATTACTTCACTTCATTTCGTAGTACTACAATTGCTTCACTTCAAGTAGTTTTTACTACAATTGTAGTGTACACTTTGTAGTCTTCAAACTGGTGAACGTGTGTGTGTTGTAGTCTTCATTTTGAAATGAAGTTTTTCCCTTCGCTACTGACTGGTGTGGTGTCGTCATGTCCCTAGCTCGACCCCTCTGTTTACATCGCGGAGATTTTTATTGTGTTGATATAAACAAAACTCTGGGTCGGGCGATAGGTACTTGGCACAGGGTTGAACAGGTACCGCTACATTGTTGTCCCACATAAATGTATTATAATTTGTAATGTAATAATTTAAAATGTATTATACTTTTTTCTTCTTATATACATTTATGTACTACTTGCTATTTAATATATTATAATGATATTCCTTTCCTACTCACGAGTTGTATTACTCTTGTAGAAGAGAAATACCATTGCAAAAAAACTGTTGCTATCTTTACTGTAAAAAAATGTATTTAAAAAAAAATAGCAAGATTCAAGCTTACAATAATATATTGGCAATCATACGAAAGGTGGAAAGAAATGCTACCATTGATTCTATCAAGAAAATAAATAATTCTTTAAGGGCTGGAATTGTGGAAATCTTCCTTCCTTCACGTAACTCTCTTACTAAATTTACATGTGATAAACGGTCTCTTTTCGTAAGCCAGTACTTCATCCGCACTCGCCGTTTTTAAAATGTGATCATATGATATAATTCCTAAATAACACAAGGCTTCATCTCTCGACGACATCGCGCTACGGCGTGAGCAAGCTTCACGTCTGTCACCGACGTCGAGCCGAGTAAGTTTGCGAACTTAAAAACCGCGCACTTTATGTTGTACGTCTACCACCCGTGCTTACACGTGCGCAAACAAGAAACGCAAACCACATTACAGTACGGCCACTGTATGATGGCACTTTTGACGTTTAGACTTACATGAAGTTTCGTAATTAACGACAGCTAAACATTGGAGGACAAATGCTATACTTTATTGCGCGAACACCAGAGTAGTGATGTCCATCAACATTCAATATGGAATGAACGAAATGATTCAAAATGTTATAGGATATTGATTGCCTGTATAATATGCGTAGAATACGCAGAATAAGTATCCAAAATAACACAACAAATCTGACAGATCGATTGTGCCCTCTAAATATGATTTTTTTCTATGGCTTTATTAGAGGGCAATGAAAACGGCTACAAAACAATGAAATATTTAATGAGATATCTTAAGAATGAAATATTTAAGAACTAGATAACACATTTGTAAATGTAATATTTAATAAAATTCATGTTTCGTGGTTTGGATATACAGGAAAGCTCGCGCGATGGGGATAAAATCATTAAAAAACCGCGCGAAACGCCGCGGACCATTGTAGAATGGCCGCTGTATTGATGCAATTAATGTAAATGTCCTGCCTCGAAGAGGCGAGGAAGCAAAAATACAAAAGTATTTTTGGAATGTGCCAAATGAATCCTTTTATGTGATATTTTAAAGTAGAAATTAAAATAAATAATGTTTTATCTGAGCCATCATATGGGAGAGTAAATATCTTGGGAGCCCTGCAAAACTCGGCGGCCGCACCGACCGTTACAAGTCACGCGGGCCAGTGGAAAAAACCCGGCGCCGCCACGGCGGCCGCGGACGGCTGGGTAGGCCGCCAGCCGATATTTTTGAACTCAGATTACGGACGTTACAGACGTCCTAGCGAACTGAAACATTTTTTATCGTGTTCCTCATGTGAACATCTATGGGAATGATATGTTTTTACGTATGGGAAATTGCGCGGGCGCACTTAGTTTGTTGCGGCCCACTTTGGATGCCTATTACGCAATTAATATTTATCTGACATATTAGAAAATATCACCAAAGGATGCGCTTGGTTGAGATCTATCTAATGGTATAACTTAGAATCTCGTAAAATCATGTTTACTATTTTTAACCGAATTAAATGTGAATTAATTCTTGAAAATGCCGCGGTAATCGGCATATATTATTGAATAACTCAGTAAATTCATTCTTGCGGTTCCAGTAAAATATATAATCCTATGGGCAAGACATAGATTGGTAAAGATGATATGTTAATATCCCCAGGGGGGTGGCGTTTAATTTGTAATCGATTAAATTAATTTAGGAAATGATAGCAGCGACGATAGTTTAATGGAGAGTGATAGTAATGGGGATGAATCAGATTGAAACATTCAAGTAAATATTTTTATATAAGAAAAATGTGTTTAATTATTCTTCTATAATCTTTTTTATGTGCAAAGACTTTCTCAACTCACACCGTGCGACGAATTTTTTTTTCGACTGAATTATTTCGTTAATGATTTTAAGTGTGTCACAACACTATTACGATCTGTCAAAAATGCCATCTTAAGATGGCTCGAGTATAGACACATTTTTGATAAAAAGATAGAAAATTGGAAATGCGGAAGAATCTGAATGAATTCAAACGTGAATGATGACTTAGAATCTCTTTGATTTTTGTATTTTTCGCATCGAGTGTTAATTAATCCATTAATTTGACGCACTTTTAAAGGTTAATTTAAAATTAATAATACCGGGTGTATGTTTATTTATGTTTCTATATTTGTAAGAAATAAACTTTTGTTGTATTGTTATAAAAAAAACATATTTAATAAACTTAATTGACAAAATACATATTCATTAATAAAAATTTCCCCTTAACCCCCCAATATTTACATGGTGACATAACCTCGTTTTGTTCCGGCAGTCGTCAGATATCATAAAAAACCCGAGTGCGCGATCTTTCAGCCGACACCTTACTTCGCGATTCGTATTCGTTTTGCGGTGCCGCTGTCCTATTTTAATTTAGGAGTTAAAATAGGACCGCAAAATGAATAAAAATCGCCTAGTGTAGTGCCGCCTTTATACTTTCTACGCTTTAAGAATTACGTGTACAAATTGATGGTTTCACCGATATATTGTCTATGCTTTGAGTAATGTATTTTCACGGATTATGTGTAGTGAATCTGAGAATTCGTTGATTTAGATGTTTTCACTGCCCCCACTCTGCCCGACCGGGAAAAGTACATTTTTACTAGTGAAAGTATAGTCTCACTAAAAATGCAAATTCGCTGTAACATATACATTGAACTGGTGAAGCTACTAAGGCCCGGTTGTTTCAAGTTCGATCAAAGTAAGCGGTCGATTAAAGCATAGATTTTTATGAAAACGGATCGTCTGATTATGTTATGCTTTAAAAGAACGCTTACTTTAATCCAACTTGAAACAACCGGCCCTAAAGGATGAAAACATTAACCTTGTCGTAGAACTTTTGAAGGTAATATACAGAACAGGCACAATACCAAATGACTGGCTTAGGGGGTTATATACAGTTAGAATTTTCAAAAAATCGATTTTTTATTTATTTAAATTTCATAATGTACACATATTTAAGTAAACACACAGAAAGTTTTAAGTCAATCCGAATATTATTTTCAAAGTTACGCACATATTTGTAAGAGTTCGCGAGGCCGGAGCGCCAGCGCTCACCTAGAGAGCAGTCCCTTTTATTTTTACCTACCTGTTGTAAACGTTGTATCTTTTATTTACCTGTCCATTGTAAATGTTCCCTTCTAATGTATTCAATGACTAAAGTGAAAGTATGGCCCTGGAATAGACGACTCGATGTAAGTTGAAAAAAAAGATTTTTACTCTATGTAGAGCACTTTTGAAACTTTAAAGCCGTTTTTCTCAAAATTGTCTTTTTAAGATCGTTGACAAAGATATTTCGGAAACGGCTCAACCGATCAGTCTCAAATTTTAACACAAGCTACTTAAGTATATTTTTTAGTAATTAATCAGAGGTTTTTTCTCGCTGATAAATATTTTTTTTTATAAACAATTTATGGCCAACATTTTGGTGAAAAATCGAGTTTTTTTTTTAAGCAGTAGCCATTTTGTCAAAACAAATTATTTTGCTTATTCCTTCGATTAATTACAAGATAGTACATTACTTTGACGAAATCCGATTGTTTTTTTCATTTGAAGATGATCCAGTCCAGAGATATTGTTGTCACCGCGAGATGCCTTTTTTGAGAGGAGCTCCTGGAGATCAGCTATAGCAGCTTTCAAAACTATTATTTACAAATGTTAAAATACAGTTAAAAGTAACCATAATATGTGTACAAATTTTCACATTAGTAAATTAAAAAGTCTTCTCAGAAAAAATTCTTGAAAAATTGCTTTTTTTGGGCCTCCTGACTGTATATAACCCCTTAAATCAACCTTTATCACTCTACCTAAAAAGCCAAATACAAAAGAGTCTCAAGAATATAGAACGTAAGCTTCCTAAGTCGCATGTTCAAAATATTCCTCAAAATCATATACATCAGATTTCACAAAATGTGCAAAGAAGGCATGAGCGAAACCCAGTTTGGATTTAGAAATGGCTTAAGCACAAAAGAAGCCGTTTTTAATGTGAATGTCTAGTGCAAAAATGTTTAGATGTCAATGTAGATGTGTATATGTGCTTTTTGGATTATGAAATAGCTTTTAATACGGTCCAGTATCTGAAATTTATACAACTACTAAAAGAGAAAGGAATCGTTGATAATGATATCCGCATCATCAAACATTTGTACTGGAACCAAACAGCCAATGCTGAAGTTGAGGGCGCACAGCTAAGACACAAAGTCGTGGTGTAAGATAACAATGCATCTTATCACCGCTGCTATTTAATCTGTACTCCGAGTCAATATTTAAGGAAGCCCTATATGATACTGCTCTAGGGATATTGGTGAATGAAAAACCATGAAATAATATTAAATTTGCGGACAATACAGTGCCATTTGCAGACAATGCCCAAGACCTTCAAACAGTAGCAAAAAACGTGAATGAAGCAAATAACAAGTATGGTCTGAAGATGAAAACTCGCAAAATAAAATTATGATAGCATCAAAATGATCACTTCCGGTGCCAAATATAACCATAAAAAATGAACCAATAGAAAGAGTCACGCAATACAAGTATGTTCTTAGGTACATGGGTGAACGAGATCTGGGATCTATCTCAAGAAGTAAAAGCTCAAATAGAGATGGCGTGAAATAAGTTTCTCAGAATGATATCGTTATTTTCTAACCATGACGTAAGCCTACAACTTAGAATGCGTATAGTTTGGTGTTGTATTTTTTGCCAATTCTCTTATATGAGGTGGAGGTGTGGACACCACTGAACCAAGAACTAATCCGTAAAGTCGAGGGTTTTGAGATTTAGATCTATAGATGCATATTGAAAGTTTCCTAGGTGGATAGAGTGATGGATGATGAAGTTCTCTGGTGTATGGAAAAAGACCGAGAAGTGCTGCGAACTATTATGACAAAAAAATAACTGGAGTATCCTGAAATAACTGGTGAAATAAGCGTAGGAAGACATGGCTGAATAACTTAAGAAACTGGTAAAGGTGTAAGTCGACTGAGTTGTTCCGTGCGGTGGTAAATAAAATTGTAATCACCAGAATGATCACCATAAGAAGATGTATTCCGAGTAATTCCATTTTTTTTCAAAAAAATACTATATTATTAAGTGACTAGCACTAACTATTCACTTCATTGATGACATGCAGAGAATGCACAAGGTCCGGCACATGCAAAAAGCCTTGTGCATTGTAATTTTTTAGTATGTTTAAACATTTTGAATTATAAGAAGTAAAATTTTTTAAATAAAGTTATTTCAGAATTATACTGGGTAAAATTCACAAAAAATTTGAGTTATAAATATTTCTACCATACAAAGAATCTAAATATTTGTACAACTTGTATTGAAATTAATAATTTAGTTGATGTTGCAAAATGTATCTCGTCAAAAAGGTTAAAATTTGGCAATAGGTCAGTAAATACTCTGGAGTGGAAAAATTCTTGGCTCCCTGCTGAATATTCTCATTTCTCCCGCTTCATAAATATGTATAAAAAAATCTTTGAAATAAACTATGTAAGTGTTTATTTTTCATTTTCTTATAAATTTAGACTGGATTGGAATATCAAAATAAATATTTTTTTCAAGTTATGAAAAATATCAAACAAAAAATATTAAACACCAACATTAAAATATTTAATAATTAGTTTTATATTTCTTCAGTTCTACCATAATGACATGTATATTGACCAATTGGGTTCGTGCATTGGGAGTCAAAAGTTTATGGAAGCGATGGTAATATTGGACTAATGAAGTTAATGCTAGTTGGAGCAATCCCGATCCTGTGACGAGGTTGGGGAAAGACAGCAAAACTTCTCGATTAATTACTTCCAGTCTCTTCTTCCACTCTGCGGAGAAAGAAGTGACAAGAGCCAAACTCTTTCTTTCCTGCGCCTTAAGTTGTTCTACTTGCCCTCTTTCTACTAATTGCTCTCCCTCTTTCACAAACTGCATCAACCCTCCAAAATGAGGACTTAGAATTTCTTCAACGTACTCATTGCTACGGGCTTGCAATTGCTCTCTAAAACTTTCTGCTTCTTTGGAGTTGTCTCTTGTTCGTTCCATTAGGACCCCCAACACCATGTCGTAGTTGTTTATCAAAAATATGAGCTGATGGGCTCTTTGGGGAAATATTGCAGCCATACGAAGTATAAAACAGTGCACCTCATCCTGCAGAGCTAACAGCAATGAACTCAATATTTCTGAAGGGAACTGTTCGCTGAGGCCGACAAGAGCTGCTGAGAACTCTGCATAACGTCTGGTGATCTATAATTAGCATAAAAATTTGATATGTTAATACATACCAGTATATACATTTTAAAAACAACAAAAACTGGCATATGGAAGAATATTATAATTTTTCGTATTATGATGCTGTTATACACACTATTTCTGAAAGAGTTTTTCCGCCATGCACTTAAATAATTCAAACCTTGGATAATCTTGAGTATAAATGATAAAGGCAGCAATATCAAAAAAAAAATTTTTTTTGAATAGTCACTGAATAATTAATTTAGAATATACTGAATTTGAAATTTTGTAGGAAATATTATAGCTCTATCCCTTACCATTTTTCCAAATCACTTAAAAGCAAAGGCAATATTCACTTCAACCCAAACACAGCAAAATAAAGTAAGAGTCGATGTCGATTTTATACATAATCATAGAAAATATAGTATAATCCTGTTATGTAAATAGCAAACGAGCAATATCTACTGTTAGGTAGCAAACACAGCAATATCCATATTTATCAAACTATTTGAAGGATCCAACAGGCCTTTGGGGACAATGCTATGAGCATCTTACAGATAAAGGTGCGGTACAACCGCTTCAAAGAAGGCCGCACATCAGTGGACAGCCAATACCAGAAGGCCCTCAAAAACCCAAAACAATTAAAGTGATTGACTACTTTGTACGCTTTCACTATTATGCAATTTTTTTATACTGGCAGTGTGCGCACTATATCCAACATAATTTTTGAAGCATTTATATTATGTATAGATATTCTAAGCAAGAAAAGATGCTTGTCAAAACATCATTGGCATTATGTTCATCTATCCTTATTTCTACCCGCACAAAATTATAACATTACGGATGTATGTGTTTAAAATCAGTGAAGAAAATATATAACCCAATTTATTTTCAAAATTTAATAAAATAATTTTACTCACATAGTGCGGTCCCATTTCTTTATTCACAAACTTTGTGGGATCACAGTCTCTTACACTTTGAATGTTCAATTTAAAGACGTATTCTAATCTTGGCCAAATAACTGACTGAAGTGAATCCCAGTATCTGTAAATATTTTCTGGGATTAATAATATCAACAATAATTAAACGTTTTTTACGTAAATTAAAAATATACTTAGTACTGTTCAGGGTTCGAAGATATATGTCCGCAGATATATATCATAATATTTATCTTTGATTTATATCCAAAAAACTTTCTGCGGTCGTTAATAGATGGCACTAGTTGTATTTGAAAAAATGCTACAGATTGTTTTTTTTATTATCTACGGTCGTTACTGGATGGCGCTAAATGTATTTTAAAAAGTGCCACAATTAATTTTTTTAATGTCTGGTCATTACTAAACTGCGCTAGTTGTATTTTAAAAAGTGCTACAGGTTTTTTTTTTGATATCTTCGGTTGTTACTAAATGGCACTAGTTGTATTTTAAAAAGTACAATTATGTTTCATATAATCCTTTTTTTATTTCACACAAAGAAACAAATACTCGTAACACTATATTAGAAAGAGCAACTTTTATAACTCATATATAACTAGCTGCTCGTAACCGGCGTTGCACGGGTTAAGGATTAAGTTGAAAATATTTTTTTTTGGGAAACAAAGGTTTGATTCGAACGGTATAGATTTGCATATATAATATAATAATAATATATCAGGGAAGGAGAAAAGGTAAAAGGGGAGGGAGGAAATATAGCCTATGTTACCTGCTGAATCCTAAAGAATAAGTTTCCAAATTTTGAGTCTGATCGGTCGAATGGTGTAGATTTGCCTCAAAAATATATCAGGAGGGAAAAGGGTAAAGGAGGAGAGCGGAAATGTAGCCTGTGTTACCCGCCGAGTCCTAAAGAATAAGTTTCCAAATTTTGAGTCCGATCGGTCAAACGGTACAGATTTGCATCGAAAATATATCAGCTGAGGGGAAGGATTAGAAGAATAGGGGGGAAATGTCGCATATATTACCCGCCGAGTCCTTAAGAATAAGTTTCCAAATTTTCAGTTCGATCGGTCAAACGGTACAGATTTGCATCGAAAATATGTCAGGGGGAGGGGAAGGGGTATGAGAATAGGGGGGAAATATTTCCTATGTTACCCGCCGGGTCCCAAAGCATAAGTATGCAAAATTTGAATCGAATCGGACAAACGGTGTGGATTTGTATAGAGAACAGACAGACAGACATTGAGTTTTATAGGTATAGATAATTGCATATATGTATGTATTAGCTTTTTTCAGTATGCAATTCATTTATTTAATAAATAATAGTTCATGTACAAAATAAAATCGACGTGTGCAAAAAAGGAAAAAAAAAGTTTGGATAAACATATATCCAATTTTTGATATATATCGGATATATATCAAAAAATCATATTTTTTGATTTTTAATATAAAAATCGTTTTTTTTTTAACCCTGTTACTGTTACATATATGCTGAGAAATATTTTTTGTAAATTTTTAAAACCGGCTTTACATTTAAGTACCTACTTATTTTAATGATGGTGGTATCGCAACTGAAAACAAGAAAGTAAATCATCCAACATTTTGAATTAAATAGTCTTTTTTTTTTTTTTTTCATTTTCTTGATTATAATTTTCTCTTGAAAATTGTGTCACAAAAAATAAAATGTATTAGTTTTATCTTTTAAAATGCCCACAATCATTAATTAAATTACTTTATTGCTATAATCATTTTTTTTTTAAAACTCACAACAGGCAATAATCCAAACTCCCCAAAGAAATTGAAAGATTAATACATATTCAAAACTTGAAGCTAAGGTTGATGTAAATGTCAGATAATATCTTGTTCCAAGAGGAGGTGTACTAATAACATAATCCTGTTTTGTTTCCACATTTTGCCATAGTGTTGGAACATAATAAAGCCCATTGTAGATACCAACTGTATAAGATTGCAATATCTATGGATATGTTTGGTAAATCAAACGTATTACAAAAATAACATTCATACCTGTCCAATGCAGGCACGGCTCTTTTATGACACATCAATTGATATCGTAAAATTAACTGAATACACAAGAACAATGCGATGCTATCGTAACATTCCACAACATACGATTCCATAGTTTTCTGAAAAAATAAATGGAGCATGTCAACATGAGAAAAATAAGTCGGTAAATATTAAAATTTTAAAAATATCTGACAAGAAAAACTCACAATCATTAAAGAAAGCGTTCTACCAAGAATTCTGTCAAAAAGTTCCTGAGATTGTGATCCTTTAACGTGAAATAGCTCTGTTAAAAATAAGTATTCCCGGCAGCCATTGTCCACAAGTGCATATTGGAGACTCCTAAATAATGATTCATATGGATACTAAAAACAAACATCCAATTAAAATCTCTCAAATGTTTAATAGACTACAAAACACAGGACTTTTATTTCTATTGTTCTTAACTACCCACCTTATTTTTGAGCTGTGCATGAGGCACTATGATTGGTGCTTCCAATTGCTGAGCTAATACGTCACCCCGATTACCAATTGTAAATACAGTGCTTTTATTTTTTAAAGTTGTTTTATGGAAAAATCCTTTGGCCGCTGTATCCTCAACCCCCATAAGATCATCTTTTGTTGCAGCTTCCTCAAATTGTAATTTATTTAATCTCGATGTGTACGTTTTAAAGTATGAAAAATAAACTTTACTCATCGTATCCATATATTCATTGCATATTTCTTGAGCAACGTTTCTTTCATTTGCCAAGATAAACTCAAAGAAAAATTTATATTTCAACATTGCATTCTGGGGCACATGATAATTTGTCATAGGTTTACGGAATTTGTATATTTGCTCCAAAAGGTAAGTACGTATCTTAGCCATTGCTTTTATTTTAAGCTTTTCTAATATATCTTTGACGTCGTTGGCCGATTTTGTGTCTTTAAAACTTTGTTCCTTCACAAAATTGATCTTCTGATTCAAACTAATCAACTGGACCATAAATTCTTTATCAGTTACAGGTATATCCATTATGCCACTAAAAGAGAGATAAGTTATGAGAAAAATGTAACTTTTCAAATATTTTATAACATGCTTCAAAAGATGCATGTATGTATACAGTAAAATTAAACGAAATATCAAAATGAGAGGGAAAGTATAGAGTGAAAAAAGTACCCACATGATAAGTGCTTCTGAAACTGCCATATCCTCAATAAAAGATGAGAGCGGTCCTTTCAAAGATTGGCGGTTAGCAAGCTGCACGGACATATTAACGGATTTTTTTTGGAGGGTCATAATTTCAGTACTAATACTACCAAGATCATTCTGAAAGAGAATCACAAAACAATAAGAACTTTGTTTAGTTGTAATAGTTCCAGAATTTTTCATTTACGAGATATGTACCTGGAATGATAAAAGCATGGTTTCCATTCTCTCAAGTATATTGTCACAACTTTCAATTTGTGTGTGCAAAGATGCTATGTTTTCGCTTTCTCTTAAATAGTCCTGTATAGATTTCTGTTCTGCTATTTTCAATTCCGAATCAATCTGTTGAGCATATTCCCGCAAATCTGTACCAGTTCTTAAAACTTCTTTCACTTCATCATCTTCTAAATTTTTATGGAGATCGTCATCCATAATCTCAGTTTTTCCAAACATATTTATAATTTGAATAACAATATGCTAACAATGTCTGTCAACCATTGTGCTGTCACTTTGACAGTCATAGATAAAGTAAAATCTTTCTTATTTCTTTATCTATGGACTGTATTATTTTAAGGCATTTCATTGGTGTAACGGAATATCACAAAAAAATTTTGGCCAATGGGGTTCGAATTTTATAGAATGATCCATGGTGAAAAGTGAACGGTTTCCGTTTCCTCTTATTTCTTTTCGTTCGTTGCAAGTCCGACAATGGTTGGTTTCAATATTGTTTTCATAAATATTTATTGAAATCTTTGTCATCTTGCACTGTTTGTTGATTATCAAAATCTAGACGTGTTTAAAAATATCTTGAATTTGTTCGAAGTGTCTTATTTTCTTATATAAACGAGCTTTATTGTCAAATGTCAAACTTTGTTCACGCCGTTTGTAGTCTTGTTAACAATTTTTAATGCCTGGTTTCGTGTATAAGATTCGATTATAGTTAATTAAATTTGATTAAAAGTTCTCGCCGCTATTTGCTAAATTTTATTATGTTTATCGCACGGCGGTGTTTTATTTACAATGAAGTCATAGCTTAACCTCAAATGTTTTCTTGCAGTCGCTTGTCATTCCGGAGAAGTTCCAACACATTCTTCGTGTGCTCAGCACGAACATCGATGGCAAAATCAAAGTGATGTTTGCCATGACGGCCATCAAGGGTATTGGTCGTCGCTACGCCAACGTAGTGTTGAAAAAAGCCGATGTAGACCTCGACAAGAGGGCTGGAGAATGCACCGAAGAGGAGGTTCGTATTCCTGCTTTTAGTCTAGTGTATTAAACTCGAAATTCACCATAAATCCCGGTATGAAGTGAATCGAATCTGATTATTAAATTAATTTAATCTTTAAATTGTGACGAGCTAGTTTTTCTTTCTCATATAGGTACCTATGCTGGAGTAGGTATGTAGTTGCGGATAATTTAAAGTGAAGATGTTAGTATCTAGTAAACTCAATTATATAAACATGCTGTTCCCACATTCAATGTGAAAGGTTTTTAGCCAGCCTTTGTTTTAGCAATTTTACCACCATTCAATAATAAGAATGTCATCTTGTCAAGCCTGGGTTTTTCCAATGTCAATTTTTCAATCAATGTTTCAATCAGATTCAATGAAGTTAATCAAAATTTCATGTCCCTTTTTATTTTCCACTCATGAACCCGCCCAGGCGGCAATGTAGCTTAGAACTTAACCAGCAAAGTAATCCACAATGTCATCTTTATTTTACACCAACATTAATAGTAAATGCTGATTGAACTGTAATGAATAATTTAGTTAACTCTACGTTTTGATTACTTTAATATTACTATTGATTACCTCTGAAATTACATAATGGGTCCACTTTGAATTTACATCTTTCTTGTATATACGAGGTTAATTACATCATTCTCATCTATTGTCTATTGTTGTGTATGTAAAACCTCCAAATGTGAATTTGTATAATAACTTGGTGGGGTTGTTCACTACAGTGCTTATAGCTTTAGTAAATGACACTTCCTACCATTAAGGCGATCATCCGCAGTAGCGTCAGTCGAATTTTGGGAGGATTTTTATGCACTTTTGTCAGGGAATGGAGAATATCATAAAAATTGTTCAGGAATAGTACTTTAAATTTTTGTAGCGTTGGTTGTCTGAAATCAAGATTTCCGAGTAAGTTTTTGATTTATTTTGTATTATATTCATTTTAAAGGTATAATAATATCTTTTTTTTAAATTTATTGAAGTGAAATAGTTGACTTCCTGTGTAAAAACATTTTTTTTTTTTGAAAAACTTTTTAAACATAAATTGTAAGATAAATCACCAACCGATATATCATTACAAATATATTTTTTTTAATTAAAGATAATTGTTTACTTTGTAATAATATTGAAAAAAATAATTATTGCACATGTTCATACAAATATGAAAAGTCCATAAAGTGGAGCAATTTTCTACAGTTCTAAAACATCATTGGTTTAGTAATTTATTAACAGGTAAAATAATTTAGTTAGTGTCATTTTATAAAACTATATTTAGAATATATGCAACTAAATGGAATTTTAATTTGATGCAAAAGTAAGAGAAGCTGTGTGAAAAATTCCTTGTCGCCGCTGAATTTCTCCCTCATTGCCAGACGACCGCCTTAATACTGTTGATCTTTTTGGGTGATTTAAAAGAATATTTCTATGCAGAGTGCTCTTACACCAATAATTTTAAAAACAGACAGTGCAGAATGTGGCCTGTTGGATTAATATCTTGTCCAATAGACTGGTTAGCCTGCCCTAGATTAACGAGAATTAGCTTGTAAGTGTCACATAATGCGCTTCGTAATATATTGTGAAATGGTACCTTACAGTTCCTTCCTCTTGAAGGGCAGACATCTGTCTGATCATGGAGCATAGGAGTCAGTGTGTGATATGAAACTGCTTCTCAACAATTGCTAATTAATTTTCTCAGTCCTCAATCCAGCCTAATTTGGCTCAAATAAAATATTAAATAAGTCTGAAAATATATGCTTCTGTTGATTGCAATCAACAACTTGGAGAATATCAGTGGATATCTAATCTGTTTTTAATTTGTGCAGTCACTAGGCAGCCTAGGATTTTGTTTTGTTCATGAATTCTGGCCCCCAGAGAAGATGGTGCCACTTATTTTCTATTAAATAATTTTTTATGTATACATTTCTTCCAGGTTGAAAAAATCATCACCGTTATGTCCAATCCTCGTATATACAAGATTCCCGACTGGTTCCTCAACAGGCAGAAGGATATTGTTGATGGAAAATACACACAGGTATTGTAATAATACGTACATACATACATTAAAACAGATCTTAGAAGTACTGTTGACATTTTCTCTTCGTTTCTTTTAGTCTTTCATTTATCAATATAGGTTGTGAAGTCACTAACCAATATCAGCTTGTATTTTCTTGCTAGAGACAAGGTTGTGGGGTCAGATTAATTAAATCAAATGTATTAGTCTACTGGTGTTTGTAGTTTTGATATTTATTACTCATGCATAATAGACTCGATTCGCAATAATATTTAATGTAAATAATTTTGAAACAATAAATTGAGTTGCACTTGTCCAAATGCATTGATCATTATGATTATCATAAATACATTTAGATATGCTTGTGATATTTTTGATAAATGTTAATTAAAAAAAATATATATTAGCTTTGAATTACAAGCAACTATGCCTGAAAAGCTATGGCAATTATTAAGTAATATACCGCCGCAGTAGTATAAAGAAATGTTTGAAAAGCGCTTTGGTTTTGGGGTCTCAAAATTATGGTTAAAAAAAAGGTCTTAATGGATTGTAATGCTCAGTAATGTATTCTATACTTGTTTCTATTGTTCAACCCCTCCTAATGTATACTTGATTTACTAATAATATTTGTGCAGAATGTGGCCTGTTGGATGAACTTCTTGTCCGATAGACTGGTTAGCCTGCCCTAAAATAAAGGGAATTAGCTTATAAGTGTCACGCAATGCTTCTATTATCTTGTGAAATGGTACCTCGCGGTTCCCTCCTATTGAGGGGCAGACACCTGTCTGATCATGGAGCAGAGGGGTCAGTGCGTGATATGAAACTAGTTCCTAACAATTTACTAACCATCATTATTTTAAATGTATATTCCAAAATTTATTAATTACTTAATTAATTAATAACTAACAATAATTAATTTATTACTATAATATAAACTTATTTACATCAGACTACTAATCCTGAATATAGTTATAAATCTCAAATATATAACTGAATGAATTGCGCCTTCTGTAGCACTAGAAATTAGTTTAAAATAAAAGAAATTAGTTTAATATAGTTTACTACAATTTTTTGACAGTCCCTTGAATCAACAAGATTCTACAGATAGGTAGAGTATAAAATTGCATGTCGCCAAAGTTGTTGATGGGCCTCGTAGTTGACGATCCCCTAGTCTTCCATTTATATTTCCATCAGCTGTGTGAGATCAGGCCCAATTCTAGAGGTACAGGTTCTCCTACAGTTGAACAGCCAAAGTATTACCCCCTCACTTATTTTAACAAAGTTTTTATTCTTGCATTATTAAATCCCCTAGTAAGCAAAACATATTTTATTAAGTTAAATTATAGAAGTCTTACAGAAACAAAGCTATTTATATGAGAAACATTTGTGGAAGTCATTTGTAAGATGGCCCAGGGCTTACAACCTGCATGGCTGGCTCAAGTGATTACTTAAAGCCACGTATTCACTGGGGGACAAATTGTCCCTCAACATCATGCACGGCATAGAGTCTACGTGACAACGTCGCACACTATTCCGCGATGTCGCGGAATTCTACTTGCCGCAGCAACGTTGCCATGCGCACGGTTCCCGGGCAAGCGCACGGGGACATCTTACCTCGTGTCAGTACCACGTGGTACGTTGACAAGCTAAGGTGCATGCGCTACAGTTACATATGCTATGATATAAAACAGCGTTCTGTAATATTGTGTCTTGCTTGGCTATGGAAGACCCGATCATTTGTAATAAATTTTCGAAATCAGTTGTTGTCATTCGAACGAAATTGACAAATGATCCATCAGACATTCGAAAATCGTATGGAATATCCATCCTTCTTTTCCTTTGCAGTAAATACTTTCGCACTCACCGCCATTTTCTGCTCTTACGTTTCGATAAACTTGTTAGAATAAATAGATACGCAGCACTAATCATCATAACCCTTTTGTGCGACATTTCCGCAACAAGTGATGTGTGAGTCCTGGTGTGTACACGTCAAATGACCGCGTCATTGTCCCCGAAACATGAGCATAGATGTTGATGCATCATGCCGCACGGCGAGTTGCGCAATTTGTCATCAAAATCACATGATGATCAAATCAAATGACAAATCGCGAAACATTCCGCTCGGCATGTCGCATCAACATCTACGCTCATGTTTCGGGGACAATGACGCGGTCATTTGACATGTACACACTGGGACTCGCATATCTTGTCGCGGAAATGTCATGAGGTTACGATGACAGCTGCGGTATCTCATTTGGCGAAAACGGGGTTCAGCGCAATTCAAAATGTTTTTTTGGGTCGCAATTTCAAATTAACGAGGTTTTACTGTAGTAAATTGAATATTATTAAAAACAAGGTCCTTTTTGCAAATAATTATTGTTTTCCAGACGTTGCGGAAATATATTGAGGTTATGATGATAGCCGCGTATCTGTTTATGTTGATGAGTTTATCGAAAAGTAAGAGGAGAAAAAAGAGGAGAATGCGAAATTATTTACTGCAAAGAGAAAGAAGGACAGACATTCTATGCGATCTTCGATCGATACAGCTCGATGAGTTCAAGAACGATTTCGTTTCCCCGCATTGTCATCTTGACAGATACAGCGCATGCGTATTCACTTGTAAACATACCACGTGGTATGTTTACAAGTGCACGTTGCCACGGCACGTAGAAATGACGCGCTATGTTGTGCGCGAGGTCGCGGAACAGTGCACGACGTTGCAACGTCACGTAGACTCTATGCCGCGCGTGCTGTTGAGGGACAATTTGTCCCCTAGTGAATACATGGCTTAAGTAATACAAAATGCAACGTTCAACAATTCCATTATAAGAATTTGAATTTTTGAAAGTTATATATATATGTTCCGTATATTTCAAGGGGCTATGCTAGTGACATCTGTTGTCTCTTCTCATGAAACGGTATGCATAGATTTCGTAGCTGGTAATGATACTTCTATATTATTATTTTTAATGTGGAGTATTAAGCAATATTATTTTTAACGCATATACAGGGCTATTTAGAAAACATTAAAAACCTCGCAGGACTATAGTCCTGCCTTGATTATGAGTTAAAAATTTTCAAGCAGCCATGACCTAATGTCAATAGCTATAGAGTTATACAATATCAAAGTTTGCATTTTTTTTTTTCAATATTTCTGACTTATTTTTTACAAAATGCAGAAATTCCAATTGGAATTTGAAAGTTATTATTATTTTATTTAACTTGTGTTGAAACAAATGAATTTTTCATAATAAATGTAAGTTACCGTAATGGTAGTTCAACATTTTGTAAAAAATAAGTAAAATAAATAAAATAAAAATATTGTCTAAATATATTTTATTTACTTTTTATACTTTATAAAGTGCATTTAGTTAAACCTTTTCATAAATGTTTACCAAAATTTAATTAGATGACTATTTAATACATGGTAATTTTTTTTAACAAGTATTACAGTACACAATCATATTGGAACCAGACCAATGAACCAAGAAATTTTCAATGGTTTGTTGATCTGTGTACACAATCCCTAGGGAATTTTTACTTCCATAGAGTTTCATCTTATTCTAACGGTTTTGGTAAAAGTGGTAGTTATATTTCCATGTATTTAGTTTGAGTAAAATACTTTATTTGGAAATAAAAAAAATCTCTATAATGTTCGCCCCCTTAATTCCGACTCATTGACTATGTCCAGCGGCTTAATATTTGTAGGTAAACTTCATTATTCAAAAATCATTTAAAGAAATCTAGAAGCTTCTGGTCATTTCCTTTATCATAAGGATATCTTATTCAATTAATACTTATTATTATTATTTGTTTCTCAGTTGACATCAGCCGCCCTGGACTCCAAAATGCGTGAGGATCTCGAAAGGCTGAAGAAGATCCGCGCTCACAGGGGTATCCGCCATTACTGGGGCCTGAGAGTCAGGGGACAGCACACCAAGACCACCGGAAGGAGAGGAAGAACTGTCGGTGTATCCAAGAAGAAGTAAACTACATTTGTATGATAAATTAAGGAAAAATAAAAAAAAGTTCACTCAATTACTGTCTTATTATTCGTGCACATACTTACTGCGTCCTTAAACCTTATCCCGCAATTTTATTATCTTTTAAAAAGACAAAATTTATAAAATACTGGGTATTTGAAAATATCAATAAATATGTCAAAAATATAAAGTTGTGCAAATTTTTTTAATTTCAACTGTGCAATGGGGATCAAGTTTAGCTATAATGGTGAGATTTATGTTCGATATGACGATAAGTGACTATTGATTATTTGTAATGCGAGCAATCACTGATACACTTGAAACCAAACCTTTAATAGTTAATGATTTTTTAGAAACCTTAGCTAGTTTATTTTGTCTGCCAGTTTGAATTGCTTAAATAAAGTAAAACCCTGTTAGTTCAAACTCCAATACTTGAAAATTTTTAAAACAAGTTTCAAAATGGTAATTTTGGTGTTGATTGACTCCGGTTATTCATAATTTAAAATAACTTTTGGGCCCAAGTGCCATATATTAATGCACTTTAAGTCACATCATTTGATTTTTTTTATCAAGTTACATATATAAAAAATAGCAATTACGTTAGGCGCAGCTTTTGATCATGCGCACCAACGTGGAGCGTCCTTTATGTACTACGCGGTGCCTTGTTGAATCCCTTTTTTCTTTTCATATATTTTTTTTTAAAATAGAGATGCGAACATGGAATACGTGTCGCAACATTCTTACTATTTTCAAACTAAGCTAAACGCTTGTGCTATGAAAATAGGACTAACTTGCTGGTCTGGAGTGAGATTCGAACCCGCAAACTTTGGGTCATGAGGCGGGAGTCCTAACCACAAGACCATCAAGCTACTCATATTAAGAGTATAGTAGCAAATAAATATTACAATTGTATTTATTATATTTGTACATCAAAGGCATATTAGTCGTTAAAATTAGCATATGGTCTCTATACTGTTCAATAATCATGTATAATCTCTTTATATGTACTGTTAGTTTCGCATAAATAAATATGTGTCATATTGTAGGTGGAATATTCTGTATTATATTATAATGAAGGACAAATGTAAAATTATCACTTGCCATGCTTTCTTGCTGTCATCCCTTCCTAATTTTGCGTTATATGCATATTTTCCAGGAAGAGTTTGGGTGGAGATGCGAACATGGAATACGTGTCACAACATTCTTACTATTTTCAAACTAAGCTAAACGCTTGTGCTATGGAAATAGGACTAACTTGCTGGTTTGGAGTGAGCCCGCAACCTTTGGATCACGAGGCGAGAGTCCTAACCACAAAACCAACAATAATATTATGCCTCAATCTCCAAAACTGGAGAATCCTATGTATGCTTTCGACTGCCTTTATATGTGCGGGTAGTTTTAGTTAGCGATAATTTGGTCGTGTTTGAATGCATTTAAAATTGTTTTTACTTTTTTGAATTACCTTTCTTCTAATAACTGCGTTTTTGATGTTAAATTTTAAAAATATTTTTGTATTTGTATGTATCTACTTATATTTTATATTATTTGATTAATTACACTTATATGTTTCGGAAAAACCTTTCCTTCGTCAGGGTGTTTTATAAATGTCAAAATGAATAATGTCTTGTTTTTATAAATTATTTGAAAAATTATTTTTAAACATTATTGCTGAAGTTTTTATTACTCACAATTATTGGAAAATTTTTTAGAATTGGGCTAGTAGGGTGATTGTGCTTTTTTTTTTTTTTACAAAAAAGGCATCTTTGGAATATCATTGTAAGTTCATTTTTGAAAGGGGGTTTAGAAAAACATGTATGTATTAAAGAACAGGGACTTTATTTTTATTATATTTATTGCTTTATAAAATTAACCTAACCATAAAAATGAAAGTAATATTTTAATGAAAAATGGCTGTTTTGCCAGTAGTCAGCCATCAGATTTTAGCACAGGGCCGCCAGACGTTCTTTAGAAATTCGCGCTATACAGGCTTTTTTTTTCAATTTATACTTAAAAGCCTTTTAAGCTTTTCGACAAATCGTCTCAATTTATTCACAGGTACGTATAAAATACACTAATAATCAGAAACTAGGAAGAGAATTATTTTTTTCGATTGGGCATTTTGGTTATATGTTAAAGTTTTTACCCTTTCATCTCCATTAATAATCTGATTAAGGTATTCTAACACATCTTTATCATTGTTTTCTATTAGATGGGTTTTCAAGTCCTTAAACCAACTTCTTATATAATTTGCGTATTCTTAGTACCTACGCGCTAATAATGATTTCCGCAATTCTGGCCAGCGTATGAATAATAGATACCATATTGCTCCCGGTTTTTCATCTTAGAAAGGTGTTTTTATTTTTTCTGTCTTCACAATTTGCTACACAGTAGTCGGAGTTCTTGTTTTTAGGGGAAAATGACATTTTGCTAATGCTGTTAACTGTTCAACATTTTGTTTTCGTCGGATGATGATATAAAGTGATTTGGTTCCATTTGACGTGTTTTTTCCAATACCCATCCCTTGATGTGGTCCTGCAATTTTGCCCTAGGAACATCAATTTCCAAACAATTTCTGACAAGCTGCGCATATTTTTTCCCTTCTCTTATTGCTTAAAGGGCTTTTTGAAGGCTATCATCAGTATACTGATGAAAAACGTATTTTAGTTTTAGTCGACATTGATACAAAATTAATAATTTCTATATTTAGTTAACATTGGGATGATGAAACATAAATTTAATCTACCAAAACCGTCCTAAGACACTGCATGGCCGACCAATGATACATCAATTTTAACACGTCAACCAGTTGTCGGCCCCACACTTCTAAGTTAAAAAAAACATATTATCAGTGTGGTAACTAGCGGCCGACCACTGGCTATTAGATAGTGGTGCTATTTTCACTAATCTTGGTAAATTTTGTATCATTAACAGCGTGAGAGACACAAATAAAACCAATATTCGCCGCCAGTAGTCGGCCGCCCCGGCCAACCACTGAATTTTGTAGAAAAAATTGTCCCAGTAACCGGCCGCACGAGTTTTAACATAAAAATATTGAAAGTGTTTGTTTTATCATTTTAACTCGTAAATTTAGTTCATGTGTTTGCCGATAAATGCTACTTATACAGTGCAAACAAATTAATTCAACTTCTACTTAAAGTTTGAAAATGTTCTTAACAACGTTTCCGAAAAACCAGAATCAAAATTGATAGCTCATAACCACTGGCATTTTTTTTGTGTCTACTTAAATGATACCTAAAATAAACGCAAGATGGTGCAGTTTTGTGTTTCTTTCGCGGAATAGTGGCCGATTTCTTAGCATTCAAAAATATTATTGAATTATATTACGAGTGTTAAGTTTATTCAAGTTGAAGTAATTGGTGGCTGACTACTGAAGGTGGCCGGAACACTGGCGAAATCACCGTAGTTAAATTGAATTGATTATTTTGTTTACTATTACATGCTTTCCCTATTTCTAATGATTCTAAATTATTCAATTTCAGACCAAAGTGTATGTGTACTATGTGTAAAATAGAAAGTCCTAAATTTTTATCAAGACCGTGATTATTTTCTAATAGATGATTTGAAAATTCAGAAAAAACGTGATTATTCAGATACCTCAAATGCTCTTTTACTCTTACATTGAAATTTCGACATTCAAATTTGGTTTTTCCAATATAAAACGCTGTACAATCAACTAATAACTTAAATTTTCTTTGGGAGAAGTTATCACTGATTTGTGTTATTATTTCACGTATTTGGGAATGATTGTATTTTTGAATTGGAAAAAACAGTAATAAAAAGTTAAAATCATGTGAAGATTGAAGACCCTTACATAAATACAAAAATAACTCAATGTTTTCAATTATATGGCCATCCAAACGTTGGAAAACGAATTAGGAAAATTAGGATTTTTTGAGTTGAATTTGAAAAAAAATAGTTGATTTTTTGAGTTGAGTGAGGAGTAAAAAATGAATTGGAAAAAATTATTTGATTTTGAGTTGAGCGAGAAGTGAAAAACGAATTGGAAAAAAATTATTTAACTTTTTGAGTTGAGAAGAGCTAATTTTTCAATCGAGTCGCCATGTGTCAAAAAGAAAATATTCACTTTTGCATCTTATTTATTATCCTGAGCAGGAATGTTTTTGTTTTGTAAGTAGTCATTGCTTCTTTCATTCTCCATCACAAAACTAGGCCCCATGGCAGATGGATTTCACCCCAATATGGAATGGATCATTTTGGGCAGGTACATAATATGAACCACTGTTCATATTATGTACCTGCTCATTTATACATACATGTGGACTGAGGTGTATGTCATCATGATCGTAGAACAATGATGGATGTGCAATAAATTCCATATTGACTTTTTTGGATCGTTAAAAAGTGAAAAAAAGAAGCCACCTAATGGTATAGTATAGTAAGTGTATTTTTTCTCATTAATTTAACCGTTGTTATAATGACGGTTCTGATTTGCGATCATAGAACAATGTGTAAAAACGTTGTACTGCGCTGACTATATTTGAGGTTTGAAAGGTATCAACTTTAAATAACTAACCCAAGTTTCAAAGGAAAATCTTTTGTAGTTATCAAGCAATGACATAAAGTGTCTTTATGTAAATTAAACTTCAAACTGCTCTTCTGCAAACTTGAGGAAAATCACATGCATCGTTATTCTACGATTATAACTGAGCCATCAGGACACCCTACAGGTGTAGATAAATCTACAGTATTTTCATAGCAAGTGCTTAGCTATGTTTGAAAGTAAATAGGAAGAATATTGATATGTTTTTAAAAAAAAGAACTGGATTGACAGAATCTGCTAATCTAATGCTTACCGCTGCTAAAAATGAACTAAACCTCTAGGTTGATGAAATGGGATGTCTGAGTTGTGTTTAGAAAAACATTAATGAACAGTCCAACAATTGATTTATTGTCAGTTTTTCACAAATGGGGTACATTTTAATACATATTTCAATATTTTGGTTATACATATTGATGAATGAGCATACTCATATATTACCAAATTATTCAGATCAACGCCACATGACACAAGTTTCAACTACACATTTATTATCTTAGTGATAATTTTTTAATAGTAACATTGATTCTTAATTGACAATTTAATTGAAATAGGAATGATTTTTGAAATAATATGTAATATAGTACAAAACTGGTAATGATATATGTATCGCACATTGAAAGAAGTGACACACCACAAAGTTTATCATTTTTCTGTTTTAAATTCCATCTAATGTGAACTTAGAAACTATTTGTTATGCAAAAAACCCTTAATGTTCGAATTAGACGATATGTATACCCACTGATTTTTCACTTATGTGTTTTATATAACTTAAGACACTCGTATTGAAAAACAGAGTTTTTGGGTAGTGTCACTTTCATTTTCAAGGTGCGAAATGTACTATTTTATACGACAGTATGATAATTTCCTACAACTTTCTGAGAATTCAAGCAGATTTCTTCATATTTAAATAATGCTATAAATATTCTAACTTATTAAATATTACATATACAGTATATCATATACCTACCTACTAGACTTCATGACTGATGGATTCAAATATAATAGACTTGAGAGATTGTGAAAGAGTGATATGAAGTTTACAACTCCCATGAATTATATACAGTAGAACCACATTAATTTGAAATTCAAGGGACCCAAAATAAAAAATTCAAATTATACGGAACCTCATCAATTCAAGGTAAAGATATCACGATGCCGTTGCGAATTTGCCAAAAATCGCGAAACTCGTGAAAAAAGCCATTCATTTTGTGAAAAATATCTGTATTTTTGCATATTTCAAGATATGTATATTGAAAATTTATTACGCTTTTGCAAAGATCGCGACATTTCTGAAGTACCCAATATTGACAAATTTGTTGTCCTCACTTGCAAAAAGAATCGAAATATTTTTTTCAATTATGTCAAATTTCAAAAAAAAAATTATTATCTGACCTAAAATGTATTGATTATTCGTATTGTGTTTTCGAATTATCATGGTTAATCTACTGTGAAATTAACATTTGTGGATTTGTAGGTTTTTAAAATTTCAAATTATGGCGAATTAACAGGGTTTTACTGTATTACTTTTGATAATAAAATAATGTTAAATCTCATTAAAATTCTTGTGAAAATTGTATGTTCATAAAAAGATTTGACAAAGTTACAATGTCAGCGTACTTTTACAGTTTTTATGACTCCCACCCACAATTCGGTGCACTTTTGTAATGGCCGCCAGGATTTAAATACAAATCAGGTAATCCATCTGTGTTACTAAGAATCAACCCAATTTTATGTACAGAATCATAGAAAAATAATGGTGAATGTTAAAAATAAAAACTCAGTAAATGAATATTTATTCTAGATTAAAGTTATAATGTTAATTAATTAATGAAGAGATAAAAGATATAATAACAGTAGATTTTGTAGAAAAAATATTTTTCGCTTGCCCCATTTCCAGAAACATAAAACAATAATGTAATTATAAGAAAACAAAAATTAACATGGAGTTTATCTTAGGTGATGTGAAGAACTTTCCGCTGGAGAGTAGTGCACAAAAATTGATAATTAACGCAGATAATAAACACTCAAACATAATGTTAAAACAAGATATCGACGGCTCCTACGTATAATATCGTAACCCACAAATCGAAGATTTTGAGTTCTTTGTGTATACACATGTGTATTTAATTATATCTTTAATTCCAAGAAGGAAAATAAATATTTTGCAATAAATAACGTTTTGTTATTATAAAAAAAAAAAAAAAATTTCGTTTTAGGAATTAAATATATAATTAAAAACATATGAAATACAGAACAAACTCAAAATCGTCGCTTTGTGGGTTACGATATTATACGTAGGAGCCGTCAATATATTAGAGATGTTTCATAGAGACGAAATTATATTTTTTTATGGAAAAGTAGGTATGGAAGTCTTTGGGTGTTCATAGGGCTTACGACCTATCGTACGGCTGGCTTAAGTGATCACTTTACACAATGTAATCTTCACCATTTCCACCCATGATAAAATACCACATCTACCAAATTTTTTAAAGTTGTTTATATGTTTAAGTTTAACAACCCATTTCACATATGTGTTGTAATTAACATTAGCGCCACCGGCGTCTAAAGCTTTTTCATTCCCCTAATTCAAATATAGATGTCACTAATGAGGTATCTATATTGTTGGAATTTTTTATAGCAATATCCTTTATGTGTGTAATCCAATACTGAGTTCATTGAAAAATTTGGACAAACTCGAAATATTCTGAATAATGACCAATTAACAAAGTACATATGTACAAAACAAGACCTTTAGCATAATGAAACAAGAATTATTTTAATATATATTTTTGTTAAGAATATACATTATTGTCGCTCACCGATATTTTTTGATGACCTGTTGTATATTATGCAAATGGGCATCTAAGGAACTGTTGATAGAAAAATGATTTCTTAAAATGGCATTAAAAACAATTTTCATTTTCTACTACGCCATAACCTACTTGTACCTAATATTTTCATCATTCACAAAGTTTTTGAAATGTAATTTTTATTTATTAGAATACGGTTATAAAACCAAGCTATATAAGAATCCTTGAAAGCATATTTGTTATTAACTTGACAGTTTTTGCAAACAATGCGAGAGTTAGCTGGAAAGGTTAAAACATATACTTATAACTTTAAGAAAAGACTTTATAATATTTGAAGCACAGCATAGAAAAAAATACTTAAATGTGGGCATATTGTCATCGTTTCATAACATATGCTATTATCACTAAGCGTACTTGTATTAAATTTTGTTTAATAAAATTATCAATTGACTATGTATTTTGAAGGGCACAATTTATCATTGATCATTTTAGTAATAATAGTGCTCCATTATATAAAAAAACATTCACATGATAACTAAAATAACTTAAAATTTCTTATATTCAAATATGTTGATTTCAAACAACTTTGGAATTAATTTCTATAATTTAACATATACATACACAACAGGGAATGAAAAAATAACCTAAACATATTATTCTAATTTAGTATAACAAACGTGAGCAAAATGGGCTAATGTTAAAGTAAAAAAAAGAATTAGAAATTCAACAATGTTTCCCAAAAACACAATTTAATAAAACTTAAACAGTATGAGGGGTGTAAAAGTAAAGGCATTTTTATCCAAAAAATTATAAAAATATTTTGAATGCAGTCACCGAATGTACTGAATTCTAGATTTTATGTGTCTATTCCTTCCAAAATCATGTTTTCTATAAATTTACAGGCTGTATTTCCCATAAAATCTCAAATTCAGTACATAATTAGTAATTCTCGATGACTGCATTAAATTTTTTTTGGATATTGCTGCCTTTGCTTTTACACTGCTCATCAGAAGTAATCTTGTTGAACACCTGATAAATTTACGTAATTTTTTATTGGTTAAATTTAACATTGTTTCACTCAATAAAATACAGCGTACTTTCGATCATCCAGGATAGGAGAAAATAAATCCCACTTATTCGACATCTATAGAAAAACATTCTGAAAATAATATTGAAGAAAATCTTGGCTACTCAAAGTTATTTATGTACTACACAAAGTAATAAAAATGATGGGTAAAAGCTGAACCACAAACTTTATAATGCAGCGTAAAATGCACTAAAGTTTATTAAAAATATCAAGAAAAAAATACCCGCTACGATGTACAAAAATTCGCTGAAAGTTTTTAATTCAAATTTATGAGAAGAATACGATGCACATGCACGATGTACTAATATTATGCAATTAAAAAATAGACTATATAAATAGAAAAATGCAAGCTTTGTTGCTTAATTTTCATTCCCTTTCCGTTCCTCAATATTTTGTATAATTGTGTTCACATTTTCAGTAGGTGAATCCAAGCTTTTAAAAAATAATTTCTAATTATTAAAACACTCCACATTTTTATACTTTCCTGTTTAATGAGATCCTGGAAAATCGAATCTACTGGGATTTTCATATAAACAAACCCAGAAAAAATTATTTGATACCTCACCAGGAAGAAACTGTTATTTAATAGCCTTTTAAGCCAATGATTTTATCGTGTACTCACTAAGATCCTTCAATTTAATCCAGTTATCATTACAAACCATTAAGATCATGTTATTTTAATATGTATATAATGAATGATAAATATTTCTACGTATTGCTGTAGAAAGTGAGATAGATTTAAAAAAATGAGGATATAGATATTATTTCAATAGAAGTGTAAGGTACATGTACATAAAGAGATAATGATTAAGTAACAAATATTTTTTTCCATAAATTTAAGACTTTTTCATACAGCAGGTAGATTCATTAACTGACTCAATCCGAGTTCGCTTCTTTCATCACAAATATTATCCTTAAAATATATAACTAACAAAGCAAATACAATAAACCTATGAATTTGAATACATATATGTATTTCATAATATTAAAAATAGTTATTCTAGTACTTATGTTTGCATTGATACGTTTAACATAGACATTTAAAATTATATATTTTTTGTTTATGTTATTGCTTTGATTTCATCAATACATTATGTGGAATACCGTTAATTAACTAAAACAAATAGATATAACGAGTTATCTTTGGACCATTAATTCAAAGATAATTATCAAAAAATCCTTGTATCATTCTCATAATTTTAAAAAGAGGCTTTCGTGGAAATATTGTCAAAGAGCATTAGTAAAATAAGGAAAAAAAAATTCGATCAAATAAAATGAACAAATAGGATTAAAATCACATTATACGATATCGCAGTTTTCTTATCGAATTGGCATATAATATAATAAATTGCACATGCAAGGGGTTTTTGGGAAAGAACATGGTATAATCTACTGCTCACAACATTCGACATACATAGGTATAGTATTAAAGAATTAGTGAGTATTTAATTATTAAAATTAAACCCTTGTAATAAAGCCTTTGCGGAATTCATAATCGTATAAGAACACAATGACATTTTTCTTTAAAATAATTATGATTGAAGCAATTCGAGAAATGATTTTGGAACCCTTCCCCTCTGCAGTCCCCTCTCTCCTACCATATAGTCGGTATCTGGAAGCATGCACTCCCATACAGAAATTATCTGAAAATGTAAGTAAAAAATATATGTACATAATGTTCTTTCAGGTTTCCATTTAATATTCAATACATACAAGGTATTGTTTTTCATCTTATATCAGTTAATAATTATAGCATCATTGCATTAAAATTGTAAAAAAGATGTTAATTGTTACCTCATTTGCAAATAGAGTAAGTTCAGTGGAGTCTTTAGCATCATAATCATAGATGACCCTTGCCCTCTGCGAGCGCGGCGACCCTGGAGGACTGTCAGGCATCTCGGACACATTCACAGGATTGTACGGTGAGGGGCCCCCCAACCTGGAGCAACCACCAATCATCTCATATTCTCAAAAATAATCTTTTAAAAAAAAAAACAAATAACATTGTTGAATATGTATGTATAATGCTGTCATGAAAAACAAAAAGTCTAATAACTTATTATGTACGAAATAAAATGTGCAATACGCAGTAGGATGCATTTTAAAATACCTGCCTCAAAGATGGAACCAGTGTTCATGCATATTTCTGACAGTATGTGTGTCAGATGGCAAAGAAAATCAAATTTTTGTTAGTGGATTTTTTAACATGGATTTTTATCATTTTTTAAAAATGATATACATTATTATTAATACTTTTAATATTTAAAGCATTAACTTTGTGGTCAGGCATTTTAACAAAATATTATTTATGTTAGTACGTAATCACTAAAATGACTTTTTTGTCTACCGGTTTCGAGACGTAACCCTTTTCTTTGTCAGGACAACCACTACACTAGTATTCAAATAACACTACACTGGTGTGTAGTATTATTTACATGCTGGTGTAGTGGTTGTTCTGACGAAGAGACGGGTTACGTCTCGAAACCAATAGACAAAAAAGTCATTTTTAGTGGTTATATACATTTTTAGTGGTTATAACATAAATAACATTTTGATAAAATACATACTAAATTTTTTCAGTCACATTCCTTTCAGGGTAAGCATTTATTTAAAAAGTGTTTACCATACAAATATTATTTTAGCCTAATGATTAGTGATAGGCACAAAATTACAAACTATGATTCAATCATCTTTAAATCAGAACCACAAACGATTACAACTATAACTGATTGAATATTGATTTTAAAGCTATTTGCGATTTACCAATGTTTTCATATTCATATTCAGTGAGCATTCTTCAGTTATCTACAAGCTAAACAGGCAAATTGTAGTTACCAATCATTGTTACAATCAAACAGTTTATCATATCACTGACAGAACTTATCACTAATGTAACATTTAGTAACTTATTGTTTACTCTTTTTGTAATTTATTTTTTTTACAAGAAAATATACTTCGATTTAAATATTAATAATAATAAAAATTCTAGGAAACAAAGAAAATATTGATACGATTTCGAAATTCGCCAAAACTCATGAAACAAACCTATAATTTTATGAAAAACGTATGTATTTTTGCATACTTCAAGAATTCATTTTGTAAATGAATTCTTGAAGTATGCAAAAATGCAATATTTATTACATGCCAATCGATCGCGACATTTCTATTACTAAAGTACCTGATATTGACATATTCGATGTTCTCACTAGTAAAAAATTATATAATATTTTCCATTTCATCACGTTTGGATAGCCGTACCTAATTAAAAATGTTTAATGAACTTATGGAAGGCTTCTTCAATCAAAAATGTTCAAAGTTATTAACAAACTTATGGAAGGCTTCTTCAATCATCAATCAAAAATGTTTAAAGTTATTAGTGAACTTATGGAAGGCTTCTTCAATCATCAATCAAAAATGTTTAAAGTTATTAGTGAACTTATGGAAGGCTTCTTCAATCATCAATCAAAAATGTTTAAAGTTATTAGTGAACTTATGGAAGGCTTCTTCAATCATCAATCAAAAATGTTTAAAGTTATTAGTGAACTTATGGAAGGCTTCTTCAATCTTTACTCGATTTTAATTCTGATTAATTTTGATTCTGCCTTTAATCCGACTCAGATCAACACACAGCACAAATATTAGACTTACAAAATCTGCATAAAAATGTGAAATAATGATAATAATAAGAATAGTCAGTAATAACTTCTTCCAAAGAAAATTAAACATTTTAACGACACAAACACAGTAAAAAGATAAAATAATCGAACTAAAGAAGAATTTAAAAAAGTGAAAAACAATTTAATACGTGTTCAAATACGAGGAATTAGTACAAACTAAAGCTATCCGAATATATCAAGGCAGCTAAGAGAAGAAAGCATGCGTAGGTTTCCTCAATTTTAGAGACCGCAAAATAATATGTATAGATAAAGTGGATTTTACAAGGTACTGCGAAATACATAAAGGACACCCCACACGGATGAGCATTCAAAAGCCGCGTGCATTATTTTTTTAAACTTCTTAATAAAATTTGAATTATGTAACTTAAAATGTATTTATTTATGGCGCAAAGGTCTAAAAAATGTTTTAAATGATGAATTATCAGGGTCAATCAACTATCAAATTAACATTTTGAATTATGGCGAATTTCGAATTATCGGGGTTTTATCGTATGTATATTCTTAACTAATAAAAAAAGTTATCCACTAGATGTTTCTTTGCAAAACTTTAGTTTTATAGCTTTGTACAAAAGGGTAGTAAATGATCAAAGAATTTCAACCAAATTCCATCATTAGGTATATAATATTATGTGCACTGCATAATTTAAGTTCAAAAGTGTATAAAAACACAGTATCCGAAAATACTTATTTTTTTGTATATGCCATTCGAATTCTTGCAGTTTTGTAACTTATCAACATCAATTAATTAATCAAGTGAGTATATTCTTTACCATTACCTATAAACACCTATGCTATACGTTTACCTTTTATTTAAAAAAATACCTGTTTTTGTTCAATGTTTTCACTTTTATATTGTGTAAATCAAACGTTGCTCACTTTTGATATTAAAGAAGTGAGAATTTCATATTTCCAAATGTTCTAAATAATTTTTATTTAGTGTTCGATACTTACTCAATTAAATACCAAAGGAGTGTATTTTGCTGTCATTTTTTGGTTCTCACAGGAAAATAAAATATAAGCAGGTGCGAGCACTCCATTCATTTAAATAACCTTAGCAAAGCTATAATGTCTAGAGAATATCACGATAGTTTTCAATACATACAAAAATAATTATGTTAAAAATATTTATCATTTGATGCACCTACTGCTGATTGATAATCAGATGAAAAATTAAGAATATTGTATGTTAAAATTTTTCAAGAACAATTCAAGAATTCTAATATTCTGAATATACACAAAAACTGGTCTAAAAGGGAGATTTTTTTTGTAATTTTCAGGTGTATTCTAATGTAAATGTTAATAATTCAGAAGAATCTCATATCATACATATAAAAAGAATCAGGGTTCGAGGATATACAGTTGAACTTGGTTATAAGGAGCGCGACGGGACCGACTAAATTTGCTTCTTATAGCCGGGACTCCTTATATCCAGGATAGGTAAATTCACTTTCTAAATTTTTCTGATTGGGTGATGTTATTTACAAGAGCAGCCAAATAAACATCCTTATTTTTTCAGAGCGATGTAACTGTAGAAGACGATAGTGAAAACTTTTCACGGACTTCGGAATTTTTGCGCCGCATTCTTACTTCCTTTCTTTTAACTCGTGGCGTCTGCTTGCTTGTTTGCTTGGCGAAAAAACTTTGAATCGATTTTTAACCCTTTTCCCGTAATCCAATCGAGCTGAAACTTTGTAAGTAGACTCGTAGCGACGATCAAGAAGATCTATCAAATTTTCGTTAAAAAAAAATAATTATAGTATAATTTTGGATTTTTAGAAATTTTTAATGGTTTTTTCAAATTGGAATCATTACAAAAGTTTGATTACTACCAACGGCGGCCTGATAACGTCAAGGAATATTTTTTTTTTTATTTTTTAAAAAAAAAAGAGATGTGAACACGGAATACGTGTCACGTCAATATTCGTACTATTCTCAAACTAAGCTAAACGCTTGTGCCATGAAAATAGGACTAACTTGCTAGTCTGGAGTGAGGTTCGAACCCGCGACCTTTGGATCACGAGGCCAGTGTCCTAACCACAAGACCAACAAGCTGTTGGTCTTGTGGTTAATATAATAATAATAATAATAAAACGTCGGCAGGTATAATAGGTACTTCACTACGAATTTCGAAAATTTATGACAATTGGTTCACAGATGACAGCACACTTCGGTTTTTTGAGAAGAAATCAAATAATAAAGAGATATTTTTAGAGATTTTTGACATAGATATTTGTCTAGACATGTTTCATTTTCAGTCAATCAATTATTTAATTACATGATGGAAAACTTAATTTACAAAGAAAGGGAGTAAAATAAAAACTTGGTTTTTATGGGTTAGTTTTTATTTTACGAATAATTTCGACTTTTTCGTGAACCGAGAGACACTTTCGTTTGTTAGTGGACATGTATCCGATAGAACAATTCGTGTTTAACTGATTAGGCTTTTAAATGCTAATACAGTAAACTGCATAAAATAAACTGTCACCTCAAAGATTTTGGAAACCCCCAACAAAAATAAAGTTATACGACCAATATTTTCGACCTTCGGCGAACTATTGTTTGCTTGCACACGTGGCGTTTTCGGACACACAAGTCTGTTTACATCACATCATAAAATTAACCCTAATTAAGTGCGAGCTGCTTTTAAAGCAAAATTCATTGTTATGAGTACATATTTTTTTTTTTCTGTAACCCAAGCAAATATGCATGCAGAGTTTCTAAAATTTGCTCCGTATATCCGGGAATCGCGCTCCTTATAACCGAGAACAATTGTATGGGAATATGCGCAAATCAAAATCAATTCACAGTTTTGCTCATTATAGCCGAGATCTCCTTATATCCGAGCTCACTATAACCGAGTTCGACCGTATATCCGCCAGATATATATCATGATATATCACGATATATATCACAATATTTATGGCTTGATTTTCATTTTTATATATATCCAAAAAACTTTCTGTGGTCGTTAATAGATAGAGCCAATTGTATTTTTAAAAATCCAATAGGTTTTTTTTATATCTGCAGTCGTTACTAGATGGCGCTAGTTATATTTTAAAAAGTGCTACTGTTGTTTTTTTGATAAACACCTGTAACACTACATTAAAAAGGGCAACTTTCATAACTTATTTATAATAATTGCATTTATTAGCTTTTTTCAGTATGCAATTAATTTATTTAATAAATAATAATTCATGTACAAATTAAAAAATAAATTTCCTAATTTCGAGTTTGTATCAATCGACGTGTGCAAAAAAGGAGAAAAAAAGTTTTGATATATATCCAAAAAATCCGATTTTTTGGTATAAAAATTGGATTTTTTCTAACCTATGTAAAGAATATTGCTTTAAAAACTCTAATAAAAAAATAAATATCTCACTACCAACGGCGACACCTATACTAGTAGGGATGACGAATTTCAACCACAGATGGCGGTAGCAAAATACAACTTACATATGAAACATGTTGTATAAATTTAACATATACATATATACGACTTCCAAAATTTTGATAGATGTGGTAGTCTATCATGGGTGGAATTGGTGAATGTTAAATCGTGTTAAGTGATCACTTAAGCCAGCTGTACGATAGGTCGTAAGCCCTATAAACACCTACAAAAACTTTTACACCCACTTTCCCATATAAAAAAAGCTTCGCTTCGATGAGACATGAGATATAATATATGAAAAATTTATTATATGTATTTCTAATGCCTTACTAACCCTCGATTGAATTTTTAAGATGGTAAAGAGTTTATTTTTGAATTTTTATCATAAATAACTAAAATATTCAGACTAAATTATATATATAATACGTAGTTGGTTACCAGAATCATTACTACCTTATGGGCGTAGTTGGTTACCAGAATCATTACTACCTTAGGGTCGACTTAATTATTTAACTTTAATTATTTGATAATTGTTTGACTTTACGATAAAAAAATCATGAGTTTTATAATACAATTACTAGTCTTAAATATCAGATTGTTCTGTTCTGAAAATAATGAATGATTTAACCTTCAGATTCAATTAAACAAAACATCATATTAATCAAAAAAAGAGCCATTTGATTGTATGTTTTTTTGCCAACAAACTACAAGCCTTTATTATGCCTGTAGAATAAAACTCAGGCAGGATAAAGTCCATTTTTTTAAAAGGCACTTTCTGCTGCTTCCGGTATTTTTTCTGTATCGAGATGCTTGAAAAAGTGAAAATATTAATGAAGCAAGATGGGTTCTCTTCGGTTAATTTGGTGCTACTTGTTTATCAGATGTTTTCTTCCACTAAGTCATTCAGTTGATTGTTTTTAACAATAGCAGGACATCCTCGATCCTCTCCACCAAAGTATGTACATATTTGTTCCCAAATATTATGAAACAACGCAGCACTGTTCGTTTAGAAGTGGTTCCTACACTCCAAGTTTGGTTAACATTGTGTAATATTTGAGATGCATAATTCTCGTGTTCAAACTCATGCAAAAAAAAAGTGTATTTCTTTTTTCACGTTTGTAAACCCATTTCTCAAGGATCCAAAGAAATCCAAATTAAATGTCTTGACCCAATAAATAAATATGCACAGCAGATTTTTAATTGTGAAACAAATACATGTTTCCTGGCAAAGAATGTACAAAATTATATAAATTCACCAATTAAATGTCAATAATTTTCGGAACAATATTAAGTAATTATGATTTTTAAAGACGCTTCCAAAAACGACAATCACCTTTTGTCTTTTACTAAAGGGGACTAAAGAAGTACACAGGGTGGGGTCTATAGGGGGTGTTGTACCCCCTACAGACCCCACCCCATCTCCCTTTCTCCTTTACTCAAATTATTAATTATTTTCGAGTGCATGTTGGCCATTAATTAGAGTAACACGCATGTAAAGAGTATTTTGTGAAGGCGTTGGTGTGTAAATAATATTATGGTTGTGGTATGTAGTGTTTTTTACATGCTAGTGTAGTGACGAAAAGACAGATTACGTCTCGATACCAGTAGACAAAAAGTAATTAAAGTGATTATATACTAACATAAATAACATTTTCTTAAAATGTCTGACCACAAAGTTAATGCTTTAAATATTAAAAATATTAACATATTTAATTGATTTTAATAATGCTTGTGAAAAAGTATCATATTTGCTGACAGATTTTAAAAATCATTGCTAGATTATTAAAAATTATTATTGGAAATTTTTTTTTCAGACGAGACAAATATATTTGAACAAATAAAATATAAACTTTAACCACTAGTTTTATTATAATATTGATTGAGCAACTGTTTGCTGGAGGCAAAACCTTACATGACCTGTGCCCTACACTCTTGATTCACAGGATCATTTCAAATGTTTTGGAAAGTTTCATTAGTCCAAATAATAATAATAATGTTCAATACAACCATTGTTTTATTTTTTTATGACTACTACATTATCTATTTTATCACACCAACTGGGGGGGGGGAAATATTTTCACTAAACATATCAAAATATAAACCGTCATATTATTGTTAGTGGATTCCATAGGGGAATTATGTTAATATTGAAATTATAATTTTAAAAATGTCTAGAAAAGCAATTGAACGATATACATATATTCAAAGGTTTTCATAACCATTGAATAATAATATAGATTGATCTGGGTTATTATGATCCAAGCTAGTCTTTGATAATATAGTCTTGATTATGGAAGCTGTAATCTGATATAAACGGACACATGGCAAATAGGCAGAAGAATTCATACCATCATAACAAAATTTTAAAATATTTGGAATTTTAAAGTAATTTTAAAAAGTAATTCTGGGTCAAATATTTTTAAACTTAAAATACAAAACTAAAAATTGAATAGAGGCAATAAAAATGCAACAATTTCAACAATGTTTAAATATTTTATTGAATGATCAAGTACAATATTAATATCAAAGAGTAATAATGTATGTATAAGACAATAAAGAGATATAGAAATTCATATAGTTGTAATAATTGTATAGCAATGGTTAGTAAGATATTTGTAAATGTTAAAAGAGGCAAACTTTATAAATTCTAAAAAAATGATCATTTCTTTAATGGCAAAAAGGAAAATGTTAATGTATTTTTGTGACCACTATTTTCAGTAATATAAAATACAACGGTGGATAAAAATAAGGCCACATTTTATTGCAAAATTATGTGTAAAAAATAATGAGAATATACGTGTATATTGAGATTAGTAACTTATTATCAAAACATTTTAAAAAAATGAGAAAATCATCTTATAAATGTGTACATATAACTAAGCAAAACATTAAAAATATGAAATGAATACACATAGAAACACTATACTGGGTTGAGAAAGTGTGATGAGATAATAGATATTGATGATAAGACTAAAAACCATAATAAAGTTTGTACTGGTTGGAGTTGACTTGACATGTACATATTAATTGTAAGTGTTTCAGATTAAAATGGAAGTAAATCACTGAAAGTTTTTATTTTAATATATAAATCAATTTAATAGATATAGTAAATAAATTAATTGTACAATACTAATTTATCACGATTTCAGTTATATTAACGATTTAGTCAGATAGCGATTACTAACAAAAAATTATACAAAGAAAAATAAATGCAACACAAGATATCCTGCGTTAATGTGGTGGGGAGGCTATTTTGGAAATTAAATTTAATATAAACCAATGTCCTATTTCAATAAATTAAAATGTCATTAGCATATTATTTTCCACCCTCCACCTGCATCTTTCACCACCATGCACCACCTAAACTAATTACTGAGGATCCACTTCCTCATTCCATCTCTCTATTATATAACACCAAGATCATTTAATGTCACGCTAGGACCATTTATCAGGGTCAATAACAACCTCTTGATGGTTTGTTTGATAAGAAATAAAAATAAATACGAATTCCAGTAACGTTATAAATATAAAATAGTATCGCTAAAACACGAAACTATGAATAATCATATATTTGTAACTCTTTCAAATATGACACAAGTATTCAAGTTTTTTAATGTTAAAAATAACCTTCCCACCACCATCTCACAGTAATGCAGCAACCCTATATACTAATATTGTATTTTGTGATGCATACATATATTCCGGTGATAATTTTGTATTTTATGCAACTATAACAGTTATATAAAATACCACTAAACACCACTAAAATAATAATAATTTTATACATTTTGCAACTATACTACCACCATATGCAAACTTTCTGTAATTTTACCTTTCCATATTAAAATCCAAAACAATTAATTTGAGGTTGAATGCAGCCAAAAAATATTAATTCTGATTTTTTTTTAAATTATGTAAATGTTGTTATTATTATATAAATTATATTGATGGTGAAAATTTTCATGAATCTAAAATTTTTTAAATTGTGACTGCCTAGGATGGCAGCATAGTTTGCTTCAAATTTCACTACAGAATCTAAAATTTAGCATTTTAACAGACTACACTCAGGATCAGTAGCGTCACCTACTTCTAAGGCTCTCTTGGTACCACCCTAAAATGGAATTCTAATAAGTGATAAAACATGGTGTATGTGACGATCTGATTCCTGAATTGTGAGCCTACAAAGCGACTGATTTTAATAGCCCGTGGTATCTTATTAACTCCATTGACAGAACAATTCAATTCACAGAAATTATTCAACTAAATCATGCGCACACAGAACAAGTATTGATGCATTCAAAATTTACACATCAAATATTTATGTTGTTACATATAGAATTGACACAAACTTCTCTTTTAGGCCAAAAATTTATTGAACACATTATCAATGTTAATAATTATTTAAGAAAAGCTAAAGATAAAGGAAGAAAGAGAAGTATTTATCTTGTACAATATGAGAAAATAGCAGAATGGGTACAATACAACAAATAGGTTTTAGTATAATTAAAAAATATTTAGTGACACCATGCGTATATATATGTTGGTAAAGTTGCAGATGTTAGTAATATATAGGTATGTAGATGTTAGTTGCTGATCAGAGTGGCTTGAGGGGACCCTTCCGTATCAAAATCTTCGCTGTTGATTCTTAGTCGAGGTGCATCGACCTCACTGCAAATATGTTGTGTTGAAAATATTCATCAATACCCATCAATTTCAAAATTATATTTATGAAAGATTTGTATGTGGTGGATATGAAATGCTTAAAAGTAAACCAAGCACCAAAGTCATGCAACAGGAAACAAAAGTAGTTGTAGGCTGGTGTATTATTTAGAAAATATTTGATCTGTAAAGTAATTTACTTCAAGATAACATACTAAAACATCAAGGTACTAGAAAGATGTTTTCATTTGTATTTTTAAATTTACGTCAAAACTTGAGAAATAAATACCAGGGGCGTACAGTGAGAACAAGGAAGCATGACTATTTTCTAAGCATATACGTATTGTGAAAAAAATTTAAAATAAAAGATATATCTCGTAATATTCCTATCACAATAATTACCATAATAATAATAATATGATTCATATTTTAATATTTCATAATATTCTGTCAGGTAAAAATTTTGATATTTTTTCCCATTATATGTGTAAGAAAAAGTCATGCTTCAATGTTCTCACTGCATGCGCCTGATAAATACCTAATATGATTTATTATGTGCTTAACGTCTTACCTACATTAAAACATATCATGTTATATGTGCCAGTTTTGTTTACAAAATGTTGTAAATGCATACGTTGTATACATATAAAATAAATTAATATATCCATTTAATTTATGTTAACTAATATGAACACCATGCCAAAAAGGTGTGAAATATTGAAATGATTACTAAAAAAATTTTTATCATCACACTCCATCCCGAATAGGCAGAGAATATATAACCCCATACTCTAGTGCCTGACATACTACTACACACATACACGAGTCTCACCTGATCCACATGCATACATCTTCTCATACACGCTTTTCAATTGTTCAGCCTTCTAAACAAGCCATTACCAGTATCTAGTTTACCCGTTTGCGTAAAATCTTTCCAAGATTTCTTTTAATTTGCTGTAGCCCCAATTAGTCAATTCTTTACTATATCGTAAATGTCACAAATTCACTATGCACAGCGCTTTACAGATCTACTAACCAGTGAGAAAAAATTATACCCAATAATAAGTACAAATAAAAATGATAATGCAAAGAAAAAACATTATACTTTTTAAAACCAAATACAAAAACAATCTCAAAAGCAATACTTCCCATTCAACATGAGTGTGACCAAATTCTTTAAAAGAAAAAAATATGTATTCATGAAAAAATATATGCGAGTATGTATTAGTTTTTAATAAAATCATATTAAAGTTTAATTAATGGATTGATATTATAATATCAGCATTTAACAGTCCATAAATACGTACACATTATTGTTAAAGAAGTGACCATAAAAACTCATTGATTCAATAATTTTAAAATTAGGCTAAAATAATGTGTAATATTAATTTTCAGTGATATGTATAAACAAAAGTCTACAGACTAAAGCTGGACTTACATCTTCCAAATTATTTCTAAAATAAACATTAATCTAAAACAAATACTTATGTAGCATGCCTATAAAAATCTTCTCATTTATTTACACACTCATTCAACATGCAAAGAGGAGTTAATATCTAATGCAAAATAATATGTACATTTGTATATATGTAATAATACAATTTAAATAAGTGATAGTTAAATCGTTATTTTAGGAGGTTATTTAGGATTTGTATCTGATTGTATCGATGATTGATAATTAAGATATAATTGTTGTCTAGTACCGAAGGTTGCCCGTCGAATTGTAAAAGATCAGTTGCCAAACATTGACACAATCAGATACAAATCTCAAATAACGGTTAGTGTGTCGCCGATTAAAATACCATCACTATTTAATATTAAATTATCTGGCAAAATAAATAAAATGTGATAAAGCCAACTTAATTTTTATCTTCTACTTGAACATGATTACGAATATGTATTTGTAATGTCACAACTAATACAACTAAACATATCAAATGATTCATAAAATAATTTATCTAAATACATATTACTAATAACAATGGAAGAATGTTAAAATAATGATAATCATTAGAATATAAGTCTAGTATCAGAATTTTATATATACAGAATGTTTCATAGCTGGTAACAAAAACTTTAAGTAAATTGGCTTGATAATAAGTCGAAAATGTTCAAGCAACAATGACCTAATATAAATAGTAATAGAGACATACAATAATGATTTCAACATATATTTCTGATTTATTTTTTGCAAAAACTTGAACTATTATTACAGTAAAATCAAAAGTTGAACTTATATCAGCTATGAAAAATTCATTCAAAAATCTATTTTCAATTTTAGATAGTCAATATAAATTACTTTAATGATAGTTCAACTTTTAGCAAAAAATATGTCAGAAATATTGAAAAAAAATGCAAACTTTGATATTGCATATCTCCATAAATATTGACATAAGTTTATGATTGCTTGAACATTTTCCAATCCACTTGTAAAGTTTTTTTTACTAGCAATGGAGGCACCTGTATACAATGAAAGGTGATAAAAATAAATAAATATATAAAAAAGAAAATATATAATATATATATATATATATATATATAATATATATGATATATAAAAACAACTAATCATTGAATATATATAAAAATTATGTATAACACAACTAATCATTGAATAAAAAAATCTTAGGTAATCAGTAAAAACATAATTTAAAAAATAGCTCTAAAGAAAATAATGGAACCGATAGATAAATTAAGAAAAAAGGCGTGGTATACTAAGTGGTGCTAATTTTTATCACATCAAATAAAAATAGAATACAACTTACGAAACAAGATCTTTCTGTAGCTCCTGAAGAATGTGATGGCACTGAGCGTAGTGGCGGACCTGCGTGGCGACCAGCTCGTGGAGGTGACGAAGATGTGCAGCACCCGAACCAGCGATCCCTTCCAACAGCAGTTTAGTTATCTCTGCCTGTCTGTCAAACTCTGATTGGGCAACTCTCAAATCACGTTCGGCCTGTAAATATGTAATCATTTTGCTTAGCGCTTGAAAATATTTAATACATTTATAACAATATACACTCTTGTTTATTTAATGGCAGCGAAAGAACTTAAAAAGATTTTGAGAGATTCCATTTGATTTTTTTTAAATGCACTTTGATTTCGCTATTTGCACTCATTGGAAGAAGAGTTTCACTGGGTTGTAGAAATTAAATATGCATATTACATAAACGCCAGTGGCGTGCAGTAGGTATAAACTTAGGTTATGCTGTGACCGACTATGTACCTATATTAGAAATATATATACGCATATACCTATAAGGGTATATACATTTTTAATTTTTTTTTAACTATATATAATGAACTATTTTGAGTAGCTTTAATCCACAAAAATAACTGCACTAAGAAAGATTGTAAACAATATTTCCTAAATAAATAAATATTTTATATAGGTATAGCTAATATGGCGAAAAATTCCAATATATTTCGAAGGCGATTTATATATATATAATTAAATCGGGAACAATACTAATTTCAGATATACGTTTCCTTTCACAAAAATAAATCAAACATTTTATGATATGACAGATGTCAGATGATATTTGTGGTATTCGTATTTACGTTTACCACAGAAAAGACATAAAATTTACACCAAAAGTTTTGGGTGGAATTTGTAAAAAATAACATTTCTGCATGACGTGCGCCTGGCATAGGACCTTTCGAAGAAGAACGCTACTACACAAAACTCGCAGCATTAAAAATACACATTTTTTTTCTCGACTTGACTATATCTGTGGAACAAATCGGTTGGCGAAATAAATGAAGAAGTTAAGCGCAGAAAAGTCGGAAATAAAACTTCTAGCCGTAGGACGAATTACGGCTAGAATTTTAAATCGAAAAAAAAACAGATACGTCACGTTAAATTGTTTCTCAGAATCTTTACTAATGCACAGCTTTTTTGCTTGTATGCGCTGCACGCCACTGATAAACGCTATGCACATTACAGTAGGGAGCAAATAGTGGATCTGCAGTACCACAATAGAGAATCTTTGAAAAAGTCTAGGAAAACACATTACCCCTACAAGATGCAGAGATATTGGAGATGATGATATATCAGGGAAGATAATAAAGCTTTTTTTGTTGCGCTATAATTTTTTTTTTAAATAATTGAATATGTCTTCAAATGATCATTAATTGTAGCATCCAAATCCATCAATAATATTATTGTTATACAATATTTAAACAAACAATAATTTTTTGATTAGACCGATTCAATATTCCCTAAAAAAGAATTTTTAGCCAGTCAATATAAGGCAATAATTAATATTATTTTAAATATTTATCGCAAATACCTTGCCATCATTTAAAGTAATCAAATTCATTATTAACTTTTTTTGTAAAACAATTTGCGTTTATATATTTATCCAACCGGTTTCGGAAACAATGGAAGTACTAGAAATACTTTTTTAAAATTGAATTTTGTAAACAAAAGGTAATAATTTTTGTTCTTTATCACCCTGACGAAGAAAAGATTGTTTCCGAAATCGGTTATATAAATATATAAACTCAAGTGATTATATGAACAAAGTTAGTAATAAATTTAATGACATACTCAATAGCTGCGATATAATTTTTATTTTATTTATTCATCCTTTTTTATTATTTTTTATTTATTCATACTGAAAAAATACCCAAGTTTGAGTAAATCACATAGATTTATTGTGACCTCATTGGGAATTGAACTGGGAACTCTCGGTGTGAGAAGTATGTGTCATGCCCACTGGGCTACGAGGGTCGCTACAATACAATGAAATACCTGTATAGGGTAAAATCAAATCAACAAGAATACAACTACTTGTATAGATGGTGTGGGTAGGTAAATAATTAATGGGGTGGGCAAGAATATTCGAAAATGATAATTACTAAAGATCTGATGACTAAAAAGAAATAATAGGGATTTCCCTGGAAGCCATCCAAATAAAGAGACGAAGCTATTTATAAGAGAATCATGTATGGAAGTCTTTATAGAGTGGCCTACAGGCTTATGACCTGTATCAGCTGGCTTAATTGATCACTTTATATAATATTATGTTAACCAATTTTACCATTAGAACATCTATCTATTCTTTTCAAATATTTGAAAGGACTATGCTATAGCCATCTTTATTTCGTATTCACTTCTTTCAAATATTTGAATATGTTATAGTTATCTATGGTTGAAAATTATTAATTCCCATGACTTAGTATATATAGATGTCGCCGATGGTAATGAAAACTCTATATTTTTAAACTGATTACTTAAGCCAGCTAATAGACGTCAGCTAATAGACTTCTATAAATGTTTCCCACATTAACAGGTTTGAAATTATTTTTAAAAACTTATTTTCAATGAGACTTAGGTTTCATAGATTCCAGAAAAATTTCTTTGAGTGGGGACAGATTTTCTGTATTTATTTCAGTAACACCTCAGTGGGATATTGCTGCTTGCGCTTTTATATCCCTCATATTGCAAATAGAGTAAGTAGCTTTTTAGTCTAATGATTAAGATTCTTGCCTTGTGATCCAGTGATTGCCATTCTAGGAGACCAGTAAGATAGTCCTATTTTCATTATATGTACAAGCATTTAGCTTAGTTTGAAAAAAGTAAGAATATTCATTGATTAAACGTATTCAATGATCACATCTCTATTAAAAAAAAATAGCACTGAGAGGAAACAAAATTCATTACAAAATAACATGCGTAAACTCTAGATCTAAAAAGTGAATCCTTTCATACACAACATGGTTAATAATGTAAACATATCTCTTAAATAAAAAAATATTAAACAACAAAAAAATTGTAATAAATCAATATTTTTCCTGTGAAAAGTAGAACAAAATCTGAATGAGATTAGGTGTAGCAAAATTAGACCAGGAGTCCATTGAATACGACCACATAAAAAATTAAAAACTACACAATTTTTGATGTGATATTATTACCTGCTCTAACATTAGTTCTGGAGTGATACCATCCTTTTTGTTGCAATAAAATAAAACATAAATTCATTAGTCAATTTCATGGGAAATTTTAAAAAATTCTGTTAATAAATTACATTTTCCTATAAGGGAAGATTGTTGTATATCAGAAAAAGCATAAATAATGATTAAATATTTCAATTCAACTTTATTGGAAGCAAAGATACTATAGAAGACACTCACTAGTCACAGTCAAATATATTATCAGTAAATTGTTATGTCAAGAGTGAACAATTTTACAAGTATCTCTCCTTGACCAGTCATATTGTTTTATAAATATCATGTCTCTGTATCTCTACAAATTCGGTATCTGCCAATATTAAAATAGTTAGTAAATAAATTGAAATAAAATGAAAAAAAAAACACTACTGCTGCGTAAATGCACACCACAACACAGAAAAAATTAAATAATGAGAAATATACATAAAATTAATGCAAGAGTTAATTTGAAATTCAAGGGACCCAAATAATACACTTGAAATGAAAGAGGAACTTCCATATTATGAAGTAGCTATCAATGTATAAAAAATAAATTCAATATCTGCCTACAGAAATTTAAAAAATAGGTACCTACCACAGAGTATAACATTATGTAGAGTTGAACTAAACCCCTGCTTTAAGCGAGGGGACTGGGATACAGCAGAATAAACTCCCTTGCATGTATTAACAACACATTTATAATGCAGTTAAAGTATTTATTCTCACATAATTATGTATTTTGGCAAACAAAACGTATTTCTTAAATTAGACATTTATTAAATTTTTAAAAATTTCAAGTCTCTTCAAGTAAAAACATCACGTTGTAATAAAGCGCGACTTATTGACTAAGAGGTTAAATTTTTTATGGGAATTTAGTTTGACTATTTTATATTTGTTTCAAAATTTACAAGCTCATAGTAATTTTTTTAAGAAAGTCAAATATACTGGAACTAGCTGTTGAACCACAGCTATTTAGGTCTTTTTATATAAGTCTGCGATTGAGTTAGTGTGGGTACAGTGCGCAAAACACGCATTGTTTTGTTGTGTTATGTTTACGGATACGAGAGGGGTGAATCCGTAACCTTAACACAACAAAACAATGAACCTATTACGCACTTTACCCACACTAACTCAATTTCAAGCTTGTATGAAAATATCAATACCAAGAAATTTCCGTTAGTTCATGTCTATATATTTTGGTGGTCTATGGTACCTATATATAAGCAAAATGGAAATTACAAAATTTCATCTTAACTGATACCATGTTATGCATATTTTGTCAAATAGAAGTTACTTGTTACACATAAGTAATACGCTATCAATGCCAATATTTATAGACTAAATACGTTGAATAGGAGAATAAAAAAAATATTAAAAAAACTTTCTGTCAAGGCAAAAAAGCTGAATATTGAAAATCAATTTTTTATATAACCTCCTGGATCCAAAGAATAATCAAAATCGGTTATATTTAAATCATATTTGCATCTCAAGATAATCAAGGCATTTTATTACATATACATACATTATAAAACAATAATTTTCACCAAATATTTAAATATGTAAAAAAATTGCAAACAATAAACAATAAAATACTGAAAGATTAGATACAAAGGTCATGGTTTAAATTAAAAGCAAATGAAAAACATTTTTATCATTTAAACCTAAAGAGGCCAAGGTGGTAGATCTCTTTATTGTTTCTAAAAACAAATTAAAGATTATGCATATACATATATTATATAAAAAGATGACACTAATAATAATTCAATTTCATAACTTACGGACTGCTGTCCGATCATGCTGCGGGCTTTTCGTACTCTGTTTTTGCAAGCATCGAGATCTAGCCTGTAATTTTTAGAAAATAAGTGGCTTAAAATAAATAAAAGGCAAATAAGTTATTTTTAATATTGGATGTAGTAAATTTGTGATGAGACATTTTAATAAAATTAAAAAATATTTTTAATTTTACCACTGTTACTTTTATATTTTAATTCTAACTCATGTCAGAATAGACCATATTGGCATGCCCCACATAAAATTTAAAAAAAAAATGTAAAATCTGGAAATCTATTTATTACTTTGTAGGAGATACATAGAGCGTTTTTTTTTATTAAGGCGGGACAAACAATTTTTAAGCTGTCAAAAGCGGCGATATGCATCGATAGATCATGCTACTTCAATACGAGATCGAGACATGAACAAACGTCATATCAGATAAACCTTGCACGAGCGTATAACAGTATTTGTCATGCAAGACAGAAACGTTGCGAGGAAATGAGACAACCATACGGAGTACCGACGTATAAAATATGTGGGAACGCAAGTCATGCTCGCGCACTATTATTAAATTTTTTAATGTTTTAAGCCTAGAATTTACAAAAACGTATTTATATTTCTCCAATAATTTATGTATTATAAAAAATAGTAAACAACAATTTTTTTTATATAACTGTTTTTTAATTTAAAACTTATGTCGCATAAGCAGATTTAGATATTATTTTGACTTCCGACTGAAATGTCAAAACACCTGTGAATTAAACTTAATTCAAATATTTTTTTATCTAAAATAAACAAAAAACTACTCCAACAATATGTATTGAATTAAAAAGAAAATTAACAACCATTAATCTATATTTTAAAAATTATGTCGTAAATTAATATCTTACTTGACTTTATAAATTACAATGACATCTTCGCGAATATACCGCCGTCTGCAAGGTCACCAAAGCACGCATATGACAGACAATCTGACGCAAGTTCAATGTGATTTTATCAGTAGAAAAACACAATAATATTAAACTAGTTTAAAAAAACTCATTATCTGCGACGAATAGATTGCTTTTGAACTAATGTCAAATTTGGCATAAAAACACGTTTTAAAGTGATTTTTTTTATGAAAAAGTGTATGGACTACAGAGAAACGTCCGCCTCTCCCGCACGGCACGCGGCATCTGATTCAAAACTGCGCTATTTCTTGACACATTTCACACTTTAGAATTTTTATTTTAAAATAATAATTAACGTATTTTTAATAAAAAATGTAGCTTTTTAATAGTGAATGAAGACTCATAGTGCGAATATAGATACAATATATCGTTTAAAATCATCTTTTTATATGAATAAACAATATTTGAAAAGCATCACAATCGTAAAAATTTCTAGCATGTTTAAAATATTATTACTTTTATTAATACTGAATATTTCTTAATATACTACGTACGGATTCTAGATAATTAAGCAAACTTTACAAGTATAAAAAAAACATAGTATGCTTACATACAAATTTTCAACGAACGAATCTTCGCCCGGGAACATTAAAAACGTTTTTTTTGCCGCGGCCTGTGGATTAATGCTTATATTTTTCTTATTTATTATAAACAATGTTCAGTTTATTACTTTTATATAAGAACAAAGGTTCTATCTAAGTTTTCGCCCTAAGAAAATTGCAATTTATCATATAAATTCTGATATAAATGAATAATAAAAACCCACATTAATATGTAAATATAAGATTTGTATTTGTACCTTATATATATTAAATTAAATTAAAAAAAATACTATATAATTAGTTGATCATCAGAAAAATCCGTGGTATCCTACATAGTATTGTATATTACAAACGTCGAAAAATACAGTAAAAACGGTTTTGATGACGGATGACGAAAATTGTGCATAATGCGCCCGCGCACCAGTTCACAGTTTAAACTATCGTCGCCAACTATAATCCAAGTTGTTACAACTGACTCTAAATCAGCTAGATAAAATTTTCTGTGTGTATTATGGTCGAAGGAATAAACATCCTTCATTACACTTTTATGTTATTGTTTTTAAATTTTCAATATAACTGTTTAGAATTGGAAACAAGGTTTATTAAACAACTGGAAGTTGTTGCTGATGAGTTATGTGCAAAACATTAATCACAATCAAATATTAATATCCAATGGATTGTGAAGACAGGTATTTAAATAAATAGTGATGATAAGTTTATGATAAATATAATTGAAATAAAAAAAGTTTTACCATTGACAAATGAAACATGAACTGCGATTCTATGCAAATTAGCGAATGACGCGTAACATATATTTTTAACTCATGAAAAAGATATATTTGTTCATTTTTTTTATCTCTTTTACATAACTTATCTGAATAAATATTTTATATACACATCTACATCTATATTGAGCAGCCAAAAATAAAAGGTTGCCATAACCTTATCAGTTGTATTATTATTCAAAATTAAAATAACTACTAAAAAAATACCTTTTGCTTTCCAGGATGCCTCTTTCCTTGAAAACTGTTTTCATTTCACCATCCAGAAACTTCCGCAAAGGTTGTATATAGCACAGGCCTGCAGTGCCAATCATGTCCCTTTCACACTGCCCAAGTTTCTGCTGGTATGCCCCTACTTTTATTAGTGCACTTCCATATGGAGTGCCTGAACCAAATTCATTTCCAGCCTAGAAAACATTTTAAAAATATTATAAAACACAAATTAAATAATTGGTCAGAAGACAGGGAACAGAAAGCTGACTAATTCAGTAATGGAAGTAAAAATACTATAAATATTCATTTAAAATTTATTTATATAATTTTGATTTATCCTTCTTCGTAATAATACACCATTCTGGTGTTATTCAATATGTTAAAAATTGCAGGCTAGCATGGGAATCTCTTGGTGAGTCAAATAGTTTCCTAGTGAGTCAACTAGGAATAAAAATAATAAGTAAAAAGAAATCATTACATTTTATTATCACAAAATCATTACATCATTGAGTGATCAGAATTAATGGTGATCAAACATGTTTCTTTAACTTTTTGAAAACCTTTTATCTAATTACTGAAGCACAATAATATCTGTGGGCAAAAGGAACAACCGAATGAGTCAAAAAATAGGACAACACAAAATTTTGAAATTTTGTTTGTTTACAAAATATCTCTTAAAGCCTTTGTTATTTTTATCTATTTTTTGCACCAGTTGTTTTGTTTTTGCAAAACGTTAAACTAAGTTGACCGATGTCATTGTTCTTGCCAAATTTTTCAAATAATTAATCATGTCATTTTCTCTATTAAAAAAATAGTAACATTTTATTTTATTTTCTGACTCGTTAAATTTTTCCTTGCTAGATATGTATCTAAAGAACTGCACACTTGACTCAAAACTCGATTTTATTGACTCATTTGGTTGTTCCTTTCGCCGAGAGATATTTTATTAAGGATTAATATTTGTATCCTTCAGTACATATCATTTTTATTTATTATTGTTTAGCAAACATTTTATGTAGCTCATTAAGTAAACAAACTATGAAGAGTAAGTAATGTTAGTATGGACATTTCATATATATTTCCTGATCTAGTCTTTATACGTTAAAACTTTTGCAAAAAAATTAAATTTATCCATCATAATTTCAGAAATCATAATTTCTAGTCATGTACATTATTTACATTTTTTTTGTACACATATAGTGCATACCCCTGACGTATATAATACATTGGTAACTGCATAACAATGTAACAGTTTTAAGTCATTGCCTATTGTATGTTACTGATAAATATATGTTCCTTGATACACGGCAAGCATGTATTTACAAATTTTTTAGAATTCGTAAGATTATTTTTCTGTTTTAAACGTTTTGGTCTTGGGTAGCATCCAAAAACTCAGTTCCGGGCAGGCTACTCAGAAAGTTTGATATAATGATTTTAGCATGGCTAGAGATTATTTGTGCCTATAAAATAACAATTACATATGAAACAATGAAGAAATTGTAAAGTTATCAGATAAATTGGTAACAAACCTCAATCATATCCAAGCCTAGGTATTCCAGATTGCTCAATCTGTTAGGTTTCTTTTTTTCAATTTTTTCAAATATGAAATCTTCGACCCTGTTACCGGGATTTGGTGTTAAGACAGCAACCGTGTCCCTGACTAGTTTTTCCGTCCATTGTTTAGTCAAATCGGACTTTTCTGCTAAATTTTCAAATTGAGCATCGAGTTCTGTTTTTTCAGACGTGCCAAGTTTTTCTTCTGTGAGCTATAATAAAATAAAATATTAAGATTTTTATTCACAACTGATTTCAAGTTTCATCACTTCATTAAACCTATATTTAAATGTGCAAACCGTTCATTCCGATAGTGTAATAATCTGAGTCATTCGTTACGCCTTAAACAATTAAAAAAATGTTTTTAATAAAGGTAAAATCACTTCATCAGTGAAGCTAAACATAATTTTTACCTGAACCACTCTGCTTAGAGCTGTGCCGGCTTCTTTCACTAATTTTTTCACGTTAAAATCCATTTTAATTTTTGACACCTGTCAAACCTTCGAGAGACCGTGTATTGATTTTAGAAAACATTCCATAGACATGCCGTCTGCTGCAGAAAGAAATTCAATAACCGGCGTATTTTTTCTCTTGAAGGCAATATGGTGTCACGTAGATACCTGTAGAGAAGGTCGTAGGTCGATGGCATGAAAGAGCGATTGGTATTTAATGTTTATTTCGGGAGCAAATAAGATATACAAGTTACAGTGTGTAAATAACTAAATTATTAGTTACAAAAATAGTTAAAATATTGAACACGTATAAAGAATGATAAAAATATCGGACAAAGAGAAATGTACCACGGATACGAGACACGGACCTAAAGGGTGATAGGGCGGGTTAATTAATGTAATCGATTAATCGGGACGCTACGCGTCTTTGCCTATCAAAAAAATATGCTGCCAAGGAAGGTGGAGCGGGAATTTCAAACACTCTGATGATTTATTAAAAAATTTTTTTTTATTTTTTTTTTATTTACATTTATTATAAAAATTTACATTTATTAAAAAAACACGGTCAAAACTTACTGTAAAGCACTATTACTAATTTTATAACTAATCTTAATCTAAGCACCAGCAGTTCCGACCCCCACCGCATGAGTCCGTCCTGTCCTTTCTTATCTCAGTCCACATTAAAAAAAAATTACCAAAAAACACAAAACACATGTCACTGTTGGCGGCTCACGTGGCCGCGAGAAGCCCGCATCCCAAGTTGCGCGGCTCGCAGAAACTCGCGGGGTCTGCACGTGGTCTAGGCTTGGTGCGTCCGGTCGCGGGATCCACGACCGGCTGGAAGCATCTGGCCGGAGTCTCGGCAACTCGCGAGGGGCGCACGTGGTCCAGGCCGCGGAAGCACGTGGCATCGGTCCCCCCGGTCGCCGCTGGGGCCGAGCTGCAGGAAGGCGTCAGGCCTTCCTCGGGAGCCCGCCGTGGTGAAGCAGCCATTGCCTGGATCCGTCCAGAGCCTGCAGGGCGCCTTTTCCTCAAGAGATGCTGACGGCGACGACCCGCATTCTTGGAAACATGTGGCGGCGGCTTGAGCGCCCGCCGCCGAGGGGGCTGCCGCGGGCAGGAGCTCGGGAAGCGTAGCTGCTTCCCTCACCGCCGTCAAAACTGAAGAAAAACCGGCTTTTTGGGCGCGCAGCTTCAACCCTCTGTGTCTGCGGGGGAGGGGGGTAATCTCCCCGCACTGGCATCCTTACTCACCCCTGGCGGTGCAGGATGGCAACTCGTGGTGCCGCGCGAAATTTAAAATTAACTTATATATTTAATATAAAGCTTATATATTTTCTAATAAAAACAAAAAGAACGCGATGCGGAACGTCACATGTGGGTCGCGGTCGCACCAAGGGTTTTCTAAACAACGACTGGGCGGTACCTGGGACAAATCGAGACAAAAGCCCGGTCGCCGAAAAGAGAGAATTTCGTAAATTGACCCTACGCTACGTATTCTTGTCGCTCGACCACAATTATGTTGCTGTCACGTTCGCTCGCTGTGCCTGTGCGAGCGTGGCAGCAACATAATTGTACGTGAGCGACAAGGATACGTAGCGTAGGGTCAATGTACGAAATTCTCTCTTTTCGGCAACCGGGCTTTAGTGCATGGCTTCGTCTAATACGACTTTCTTTTTTCACATAGCCGGCGATGGCTCCGCAGCAGCCGTTGTTTATGTTACCCTAATAAAAAAGGGTTTTCGCTTTTAGGCAGGTAGGTAAACGGCGCGGGCCAGCTGGGCACCGCTACATGCCTTTAAAGTTTAAAACCATATCCCACCAAGTAGGCTTTGTAGTCCTCTATATCAAAACGATTGGGATTAAGCGCAATCAATCAACTACAATACGGTTCGAACTTATAAAGCTAGCTGTTCGTACCCGGCGCTGCACGGGTTAAGGATTAAGTTGAAAATAAATTTGTGGGGGGAAACAAAGGTTCGATTCGAACGATATGGATTTGCATCGAAAATATATCAGCGGAGGGAAAAGGGTAAAAGGGGAGGGAGGAAATGTCACCTATGTTACTCGCCGGGTCCTAAAGAATAACTTTCCAAATTTTGAATTCCATCGGTCAAACTGTACAGATTTGCATCGAAAATATATCAGTGGGAGGGGAAGGGGTAAAAGAATATGGGGGAATTGTGGCCTATGTTACTCGCCAGGTCCTAAAGAATATGTTTCTAAATTTTGAGTCCGATCGGTCAAATGGTACAAATTTGCATTGAAAATATATCAGGGAGAGGGGAAGAGGTAACATTATAGGGGGGAAATGTCACGTATGTTACCCGCCGGGTCTTAAAGTATAAGTATGCAAAATTTGAATTGAATCGGACGAATGGTGTAGATTTGTATAGAGAGCAGATAGACCTTGAGTTTTATAGGTATAGATAGATACAAGCAAAAGGGATAATAATTTAAAGAAATGGGTTCGGTTTCTGATCTTCGTACCTGGTTCTCTCTTCCCAAACTAAAACCTAAATTTCAGAACGGCCTGTGAAACCGAACGTCGGTACTTATATAAGTTTTGTGAGAATATTTTTTCAAAATTCGTAATTTTTTATGTTATTTTCTTTTATTTAGTTATTTAACGGAAGTTGCGCACGTGCAGCTTGTGTAATGTATCGGGAATGCGTGTAGCGAAAATGGGAGACCACGAAATTATAATTAGTGTTCTAGTAATATCTGAATATAATTAAAAAAACAAAATTACATACAAAAAAACAAAGGTTGCGCATACAACTAACCGACACAGCCACCACCGGTTCTCCATAGTCCGTCAAAATATGACATATATATTAGGTCCTTACATATGAAATTGGCGTTTAGTATGGGAGGAACATAAAGCCGATTTTTTTTTATTATAATATATTTATTTAATCAAAGTATGTACCATTGCTATCTATGCACTTTTGCCATCTCATAGGTAGTTCATCGATCCCTTTACTAAAAAAACCATTCGGACGGGAATCAATAAAATCTTTGAAGGCGGTTTGGACTGCCCCATCGGAGTTGAATTTTTTCCTTTGCAAGAAGTTATCCAAATTTCGAAAAAAATGGTAATCTGTTGGGGCAAGGTCCGGAGAGTACGGTGGATGTCTTAGACGTTCCAATTGAAGCTCCTCTAATTTGGTAGCCGTCTGTTGTGCAGTGTGTGGTCTAGCGTTATCATGAAGCAGCAGTGGCCTAGAGCGATTAACCAGCCTCGGTTGTTTAGCAGCTAGCTTTTCCATCATGGTTTGCAGTTGCTGACAATAGACATCTGCCGTAATCGTCTGGCCAGATTTAAGAAAGCTGTAGTGAACGACACCAGCACTAGTCCACCAAACGCTCACAAGTAACTTTTTTGGAGTCAATTTTCGCTTGGGGCATGGTTTGGCTGGTTCGGCAGGGTTCAGCCATTGCGATGAGCGCTTCCGATTATCGTACAGGATCCACTTTTCATCACAGGTAATGATTCGATTTAAAATCCCTTCATTATTGTGCCGGTTGAGTAATGCAACGCAGCAGTCAACGCGCGTTTGTTGATTTGCTTCACTCAATTCGTGAGGTACCCACCTTTCAAGCTTTTTCACCTTACCAATTTGCTTCAAGTGGATTAAAACAGTTTTATCACTAACACCGCAGCCTGCAGCTAACTCGGATGTGGTTTGCGATGGATCCGCTTCCACAATAGCCTTCAATTCTTCATTATCAACTTTGGTCTCCGGCCGTCCATGGGGCTTGTTCTGCAGGTCGAAATTTCCAGAACGAAAACGTTGGAACCAAAAACGCACTGTGTTTTCTTTTGCGGCACCGTCGCCATACACATCATTAATCCTTCGAGCCGTTTCTGCAGCACTGGTGCCACGGTGGAACTCGTACTCGTAAATAACGCGATATTTCAAGTTTTTCATTTTGTAAACTGAGTGACGCAAAGAAAAAAACAATTGAGGAAAAAACAAATGAATTTTAATTTTCAAAACACAAATACATGAGTAAATAGCTGTATAAATTTGGATTTGGAATTCCTAACCAAAGAGAAGATATTTGAGATCAAATTTGCCAGTACGGCAAAACGCCAATTTCATATGTAAGGACCTAATATATTACATACTAGCCATACTAGCATGAAAATTCATGGAACATAATTTAAATAATATTTATTTATACATAATAAAAAGTCTGTAAGTCAAACGTAAGAAGTGTATATTATTATCTATCAGTGAAAACCCATAATTGGCTTTTATGTATACCATTCTTTGTATTTACTTAATTATTGATAGCTGATATGTATATGATATAGTGATAGTTAGATTTCCGAATAGAAAATGCATGAGACGGTGGTTACCCGTCAGGTCGCCGGGCTGCAATCCGCGTGTTTCGAAGTCTCTCTCCGGTCATATTTTTTTGCCATGAATTCCAGGAAGTTACGGACTTACGGGACAGACAGATAACAAAATTACTATATTTAGATTGAGAGCAGGGCTTATCTAAGATGCGAACCATTAATTAAATAATGTTTTTGTTTGCCGACAATGATTAGTGCAGATTTTTATAATTCAACACTTTGAGCGTCGTCAATATATAATTTTATTTTTATTTTAGTTTTTAAGTATATATTCTACCGCACATTTTTGTTTCAGTGTCGGGGTTTTTCACTCAGAAGAATGCGAACATTACTCCTATACCGGTTTGTCCGACTCTGAAGATATGGCGCAGCCACAGAAACAGCAACATGAAGATGTTCCATTATCATCACTAAGATCTTACAGAGGTAAAAATAAGAATAAGTGCCCATCTTCGGATTAGGTATATATCATGAAGAAACGTGGTATAAAAGTTTTCTCAGTAACTGGTATTACCACATATGAAGAGACAAGTGTTCAATTTGAGACTATCTCATGCGCTCAGAATTAGTTTGACCGGAATTCTTGACTCTGAAATGCCAGATGCACCAGGAATAGGGACTGAAAATGAAAAAACAAGATGGGTATGCCTATCCTGTCCTAGACTCATGAGGAAGTCTACATACACATTATTCCTGCAAGTTTTTAAAAATGTATTTTGTTTATATTAAAATAGAACGTAAATCACATTGTTTTCGCCATTTTATTAGATATAAATTCTAGATGTTTCTAATAAAGTGATTTGTATTTTAATAATAATGTCACCACAAAGTTCAAACCTTCTTTCAGAAGAAAATATATTCTTCGAATAATTTTTGTTTATATATTTAGCAAATGCATGAAAAGGTACCCAAATAAATAAATAAAATTTGAAAATATTTATTAGATATTTGAAACAAATCTAACAATAATAAATAGTAATGTTAACACTTATAAACTTTGGTAAAATATACATAGTACATATGACATATAGATTAACATACACACAATTGTTTAAATTATTTTAAGGAATCAGATCATGAAGAAATGAAGGCAAAATATTTATTGTAAACAGATATAAAAAGAAATAAGCTAACGAAATTCGAGAGTAAAGATGAGATGTGAAAATATTCAACAAAGTATCAAAAGATAAGAGATTCAATTTTTGAAAGACTCGCATACTAAATTAAAATATTTTGAAATCGGTAAAAGCTATTTATTTTCTTAAAAAGTTACAATATGTATTTGAATTAATGGGAGGATCACAAACTATTTATTATTATGTGATGTGGCACTAGTAGGTAAAATAGTAAGTTTGAAAATTTGTTAGAGTATATGAATGCTAAAAGATCATTTAATAAGTTGAAATTAAAGTGACTAGATTTATGTAACGATAAAAAATATCTGTAATTTAATCTACGCGATTAGAAAACTACAAAAATATAAAAACTGTTTATTGACATAAAAGAACGTAATTTTGAAGATGTTGTAAAATGTTAAGATATGACAAGTATAAACTGCAGATGAAAAATTTATGAAGAGAATAAATACCTAATGAATACTTTTTGATTTTTGAGTTTTTTTAAATTTGGATTTTCTTAATAAATTTGATACATAGAGGATTTTTCACTTTTAATTATTTGTGTTTCAAACATTTAGGTAGAGTGATTTAAACATTTGAGAATTTTTCAGCAAAGAAACAAGTTCAGAGTAAAATAAACTTTTTACTCAATTCAAAAACCATCACCATATACAGAAATCATTTCCGAAACTCCAAACACAAGGCTTATTTAATTCCTAATTACGAGAAGATTGAAGAAAATCCAACAATATATTCCTAGTTTATTTCACATTGCATTTATCACAAACAATAATATTCTTAAAAAAACAAGTACATATAAACAAAAAAAACTAAATGTTTATAACCTTAATTTTTTAAAATTAAGTGAGATTAGGCATCAACTTTACAACCTACGTCATAGTGCAATTTAATTTATCACAATGCAATTGAAAAAGCTCACTTATTTATTTATTTCCATTGCCCCAAGAAAAATGAGGCTGTGGCATCTTCTGCGTGCAGTCTTGCTAAAATCTAATTTATAGAAGAGTTTGGGCATTTCCTTAGAAAATGGATATAATCAGAGTGAAATTAAAATATGATTGTGAAGATTTGATATCACAAATGATGGTAGTAAAAACCTTGCACATTTTAAGAGATTAAAAATTGTATTTAAGAAAAGATCTCAAAGGAACTGAGGAAATAAGATTTTTGCTTACATCTAAGTATCTCTTAAATATTTGTTTATTGCACATCTAACAAGACATGACTAAATAATAGTAAAAATAACAAAGTGAAAATGTTTATTTTTGCTTTGTATTCTTGAATGCATTTATTGGCAGATTAATACAAAAATATTTAAACTAACTATCCACAATTTAAAAATAATAACTGTTTAATTAATTTGTACTGTTGATAAATAAATTAAAAAATTTACCCAATTCCTTTTTTCCAAAGAACTTAGTACGATGTAATTTGATATATGGCAAAGTCGGGGCTATGAACATGACAAATTTCTCAAATAATAATACAGATTTTTTATATGGCATACGCTGGCATTTTTTTATTACATACAAAACCTTGGTGGCTCTGTAATGATTTCTACTCTGCCTCATTAAGCTACGCAGATAAAAGTAATTTATAAGGCGAGTCCGGGTAAGTGCTGCGTATATTTCTTCAAATTATGTACAATGAAAGATTACAATTTATTCATTAAGTATTCTAATGAGTTTTAAATGAACACAGTAGGCCAGATAATTATTTTTCACACATATAAAATAATAATGGTTATTTTAAACATGCAAAATATAACAAAAAAAATGTTAATAACACCAATGTAGATGCACTTCCCCCATTAAAAAAAATATTGATTATGTTTTTAAATTTGAAAGAAAATATTTACATAAAAATGATTAATTTATGAAAAAATTCGTAATGACAAATTAGACATTCATGTTGCTAATTACTTGAATTTGAAATTCTGCACTGACAGTAACAACAAAATTTCAACACTTTTTATAACGCAGCGACTTCGAAACAACTTTGTATTTTTGACTGCCAAAATTCATAGACAATTTTCTTTACAATGTGTGATGACAACATTATTCAATCTTAAAAGTTTTTGTTGCCTTGTCTATGGGTGTAAGTAATGGAACATTGTTTCAAAATTTGTTTTATCTGTTTAGATATTGGTTGTAGACGCACTTACCCCAACGCTGCACTTACCTGGATGCACCTTAATATAATACAGATAAAATATTAACAATGGCTTTTTATGATTTGATTTTTCAATAAATCAGAGCCACATAGAAATAACTTAAACACAAATGTATAATTATTGTACATGGATACATAATGCAAAATATTTAAGGAGGGCCCAAAACAAGAAAAAAAATTATGATAATTCTTAATCATTCCAGAGTTGGTAAATATTCAAAAAAATGTCTTAGCGAGGGTGGATATAGGATTATTAAAAAAACATAGTAGTGGTGGTGACAGAGGGAATTGGGCACGAGGATGCGGGAGGCGTGTCGGCAGACCATTCCCACCGCCTTCGCGCTAATCATTTTTGTGATAATTTTATTATCTCAACTGTTCAATGTATCTCTATTTTTAGATGATGAAATCTTAGTAACCTTTGAGAATTTTATGTAATTATGAATAACTATTTTGCCTGTATACGCTGTATTACCTCAACCATCCGTACAATCTAAGCATCACGTTCGAGATGATCAAAGTAGTAGTGAAATTTTCAAAATGTAATGCAGTTAAATTAATATAGCTTCTCACATATAAATTGAAATACAAAAATACAACAAATTTGAAAATCACGCAAAATAATTTGTACAAAGGTAAGACAAAACATAATTTTAAAGAAAATTATTACTTATACTTAATAAAAATAAAAATTATTCTAATCACTGTCAGGCTTTTATTATTTGAAATTCTTGATGAAAAAATCTTTACAGTTTACACTTTCAGTTTGCGCAAATCATGTATAATAAAAATAAATATAGGTTTGAATCACAGTCTTAATCAATTACAGTAAAACCTCGTTAATTCGAAATTCAAGGGACCCAAAAAAAAAAAACATTTTGAATTATGCCCTACCCCGTTAATTCGAAATTCAATGTACAAATAAATTTAAAAAAATTAAGGCAAATTAAGAAATATGCCAAAAATCCTTAAACTTGTTAAAAATCATTAATTTAGTGAAAAACGTCTGTATTCTTATATATTTCAAGAAATCATTTTGAAAATGCAATATTTATTATGCTAACCGTGACTTATTATGCGAAGACCGCGACATTTATATTACTAAAGTATGTATGTATTTGTTCTCATTTGCGAAAAAATAGAAATATTTTTTAAATTTCGTCGAAATGTCAACTAAAATGTATCGACTTATGCCGCAAAGGACCAAAAATTATTTCGAAAAATCAAAAATCGCTATGCGATTGCAAGATTCGCCAAAAATGAAAAAAAAAAGGATTAATTTTGTGAAAAACGTCTGCATTTTTGCATATTTCAAGAAATCATTTTGATATTAATTATGCTAATACAAAGACCGCCACATTTACATTACTAAAGTATCCGAAATTGACATAGCTATTGTTATCACTTGCAAAAAAAATCGAAATTTCAAAGTTTCAAGAAAAATTTAGAATTATGTGAACTAAAACCTAAAACGTATTGATTTATGGCGCAAAGGGCTAAAAATTATTTCGAATTACGAACTACCGGGGTTTCCGAATTATCGGGGTTAATCTACTATGAAATTAGCATTTTGGGACTTGTGGGTTTTAAAAATTTCGAATTATGGCAATTTTCTAATTATCGGGGTTCGAATTAACGAGGTTTTACTGTATTAATTTTATTAATATAATTTAGAATCCTGATATATTCACAAAAAAACAGTTTTTTATGATCATGTTATGTATGATACATATTATGTATGATAAGGAATGGAGGTGGAAGGCATTGTGTTACTGCCTTACAATATGTACAATAATTTATATATATTTATCTCGATATGCCTTAAGTTTTTGAATAACAAATATTGTAATGTATTTATTATATCTTTAAACTCTGCATAAATGTCTCCTAATAATTAAGCACAATAATTAAATTATTGCAATCCATAATAAGCCTAATTTGCATAGTACTTACAAATGTTAAGTATAAATACTATAGATCTTTCATTCAGTAAATGTTAACATTTCGCTGACCGACTGAAAGCAATCAACAATCAAAATACACTTGGATGTCCAATCTCAATCATATTCTAATATTTATATCAATCAAGAAAAATACAAAAAAGCACCGGAATAACTTAATAATATTTTACAAAAGCACAAAAAAATGATTTGTTCAAATGTTCATTTTTCTAATAAACTGGATTTTAAAGGTGCAGAACTCAGAGCCAGAATCAGTTCTAAGTCACATTAAAGAAAGAAAGGAATCATTTATACAATATTTTTTTATATTATTTTCAATCCATTAATTCCATTAGTAAAATCAATTATATTTCAAATAACAGTAGAGAGCATCATGTTTGGCAATAGGAAAAACTGATTTTAGAAATAATGTTATCCTCACACATAATTACATACATACATATATTATTATAATAGATTTTTAAGAAATTAAAAAATAACAACATTTTTTTCTTCTCACCATATAGCATTTTTTTAAAAATTATTACATTATCGACGCTTACTGTGTCATCTTCAGTAATAAAAAAAGTTTATTACTGAAGATGATGCAGTAAGCGTAATGTTATAATTTTTTTTTTAAATTTAAGTGTAATAGTGAGAAGAAAACAACATTGTTATTTTTTAATTTCTTAAAAATCTATTGCAGTGAACTTCCACAAAGTTTGTCACGATAATTTCGAAACACATATTATTAATTTTATAAACCATTTCCAAATAAAGTATATGGCAACATTTTTTTTTGCATTTAAATATTTTTTAACCACATCAATATAAAATAGCATAAATTATTTATATAGTATATAAGCATTTCAAACCTTAAATGCAAAATTTAAGCCCCTCCACAAAGCTTCCACATGGTAAAAGATTTTCAAAATTATCATCAAATGTAAAAATTGCCTCCGAAGTGTATGTGGTTGTTGGTCTATAGCACAATGGATATCTATATGTGTGAGATTTCTTCCCTGGCCAGGAAAATGAAACAGTATACCATTCTTCTTCATTGAAAATAAAAGGTTTGGGCAAATCAATAGAAATTGTTCCATTATAATCAACATTACTGGTGTATGTCAGGGAAAGCTTCTCGCTATTATTCTTGTTATTGGATACAGAAACAATCATATCCTCCGGATATGCAAAAAGAGATTCATTACAATCCAGAGATTGTCGGGAGGGTACAACAAAGCTGTTAACAAATACAGTTTTCTGACATTTCACTCTTACTTTGATGCTCTGAGACACATCATTAATTCGAAGAGGGTTGGCCGTTCTTATCACAGGCCTACAGCAAAATGACCAATCTAGTTTAAGTAAATTACGCGGAGATGAAATCAAACTAAAAATATAACTCTCTTTCTTGTTCTCAAATGAAGTTTGTATCACTGGTTCAATATTGTTTTTTAAGTATATTTGAACATCTTTGGCTTTATAATCACCCGACCAGTTGGATTTAATCGTTTCTATTTCTTGATCTGTAAGCAAGTTTAAGGTGGTCAACCAACTCAAATCTTCAATAGACAGAGTAAGGAATCTTAAGTTCCCGAGAATATTTAACTCAATCAGCAGTTGGCGTTTATTATCGTCAGAGGGAATCAAACCTCTTTCCAAGCATTCATGATGGGCCCACTGAACGGCAACATTTATTAATTCTTTTTCTGATATATTGATAGAGGGTTGTTGAGATATTTTTCTAAGACATGATCCTGATATGTGATCGAAATATTTGGTAAGCACTACATCAGCATGCTTGCAAATCAGCTTTAAGCAATGTGATAGTAAATTGTCCTCTTGAATCCAATCTGAGAAATTGAAGACGGATAATACGTTATTTATACTCGTTGCATCTTCAATATACTTGAGGCATTTTTCTATGAGATAAGGTAACATGTATTTCTTTGCTGCATACAATAACCCGCAAGCATTTTCTAATGAATTGATGACTACTTTATCTTTGTATATAAAATCTAGTAGTAATTGAAAAACATCTGGTTCAATATCAGAAATTAGAATTTCGGTGGTTTCAGCCATTGGACCATACAGCATTACTTTGAAAACGGGACTACTGATGGCTAATATCAGTTTATGTGCTCGAATTATCTGATTCCCAACCAAGAAACTACAATCACTCCATTCGAAAGACTCCAAAAGTTTGCTAACTCTGTCGTAGAGTGTAAACTGGCGACAGTTAGAAGGAATGCACATTGTATCCATCTGAAAACAAACAAATCATAATAATCACATTCGAAAAAAACACAGGACCTTCATTTGGAATTACTGATTTGATAAAAAAAAGTATTGATGAGAAATTTAAAAAACTTGAAATTGAATAAAAAATATTCTACATCAGATGAATGATATACCTGTTTGAAATGTACACAATGATATATTAAATAAATTGCCATTACAAGGGTAAAGTAACGTCATTAATTACATCTAAGTTATTTGAACCACTTAAGCACAATGTTATCTAGATGGTCATATTAAATATTTTTTGTAAATAATAATTAAACTTTTTAAATTAATAACAATAAAAAAGAAATATTAGGTACTAAAAGTGCCATCATTATTATGACATTATCATGCATCATTATGGTAACCACGAGGTCACTGAACTTAACACAGGTACAAATATTAAAAAAAATATATTTATATGCAACACAGATAGCATTCTCGGTATGGAAAATGCAAAAAATTCTGATTGGGTAAAACGTTCAGACAATATTTTGAGAAAAGCACAACGAAAAACATGCATCTTTTGTATTAAAAATAATATAAATAACAATAATAAATTTATTTTTCATATTAAGTTATGTGTGATGTGCATACTACGTACCTTGAATATCTTCAGTCCTGGAGATGAAATAAACCGTGAAAATTCGATGCGAACTGAGATTCAAAATTCTTAACAGAGTCGAATCAACACCGTGAACTTGAAATTTCCAAGGTTTGGGCGCCTCCAGCGATTACACAATTTTAAAACCAGTTAGTTTGTTTACACTTACATCTCTGTAATGAAAATGATAACAATGAATTACGCGTGCGTCTTGTTTTAGAAACGGTTGTACAAAAGACACAAAACTTTCAAAATAGCCCCAGGGCAAGAATGCAAGATTTATAAAATAACTAATTAATTATAAAAAAACTGACCTCTATTTATATAGTCAATGGTATAGTACAAAACAACACACATAGAAAAGAGAAATATAATATAGGTACACACGAATTCTGCATTTCCATAGACAAAATGGCAATGTCTGGTTATCAATAGAGTAAAAGTTTTAATAAAAAAGATGTTTAAAATCAGATCAAATGGCGGTAATCGATATTGACGTATCTCGAGTATTTTATAAATAAAATTAATATTTGATTTATGAATGTATGCGGTTTAAACATTGCATTACGAAGAGGACTGCCATAATTAATTAACTATTTTTTTTTTGGTTTATCACTACTTGATGCACGTAAAAGCAACCAATTAAATTGTTCTCAGTTGGATGTTATTAGTGATTGGCAATAAATAGGTAAATATGTGCAGAAGAAAATGCGTCACGGGAGTTGTTATATAATCCACGTCCGCGGTTGGCTTTAATGCTATCTGAACCTACTTATCGCAGGTGATAATGTAACATCAAAGCATTTTTTTTATGCTTATGAACTAGTTTTATCAAAGAATATTAACAATTTATGTTTTTACAAAACCGTTATATTCAAAACGTATTTAATTTTACGTAATTTTAGCTGCTTCTGAAAACTATTATAAGCATTCTTGATTTAAATTTGTAATGGTTAGACCGTTATTTTAACCAGTTGTTTTCGGTACAATAATTTGGGATATGTATCACATTGTACCTAAGGGCCGGTTGTTTCAAGTTGGATTAAAGTAAGCGTTCTCTTAAAGCATAGATTTTTACGTTCTCCACCAATCAGACGATCCGTTTTCGTAAAAATCTATGCTTTTATCGACCGCTTACTTTGATCGAACTTGAAACAACCGGGCCTAAGATATAACTATAAGTTGATATGGAGGATTCGCTCAAATAATCCGCGTGAGGCGCAGATTATGCGACGCAATGTGCAAAGCGACCTTATCAATGGAATGTCAAGGAAAGTAGCGGGAGTTTCAAAACACCATGACATCAACCACACCTTAGCATCAAATTTGGTGAAGAAACAGAACTGAGAGCATTTGCGGATGATGTAATGCTCATAGTTAAAGCCGACTCTACAGAGATTTTAGAAGAAAGAACCAACAGAGCTCTCAACATTATAAGCGGTTGGGGAGACAAGGTTAAACTCCATTTCTCCGAGGAAAAAACGAAGGCAATGTTCGTAACGAGAAGAAAAGATCGGCCTCTAATCTCAGAATGAATGGTCAACCATCAATTATGTGGACCACTTCAAAGTCTTAGGCGTTATACTGGACAGAAACCTGAATTGGTCCAAACATGTCAACGCGGTTTGCAAGAAGGCAGCTGCAGTCACAAACAAACTAATGAGAGCGGCCAGACCAACTTGAGGAGCTTCGCCGAATGTCATGCAGCAAATTTATCGTGGAGTCGTGGAACCTTTGATTACATACGCGGCTAGTGTTTGGTCAGAAGCAGTCTACCGGAAGGTCAATATAAAGAAATTGAACAGAATTCAGCGAAACATTGCTATTAGATCTTGTACAGCGTATAAGACTTCACTAGTTTCAACCCAGGTGCTGGCAAACTTTGTACAGTAGCCGGAAAACATCTTGAAATTTTACGGCGTGGTGGGGGGAAGTTTGCGCATATACCATTCCACCAAAGAGACCCAAATTTTGTCTTCTGCGCATTCCCTCACTACGCCAAAGAATTTCAAGAAGTTTGCCGGCACTTGTACCATTGGATCTCAGAATTCGAGAACTAGCAGAAGTCTACGAGGTCAAGCACTCGCGAAGTACCATGGACTTGCCAGCTGATCGAGTATACCAGGGAGTGGTCGACGTAAGAAGACTCCCACACCCTGCAAAAAGAATGATTATCACCAAGGAGATACACGACACAGCAGATCCAGGCGCAGAAGAAAACGAGCTAAAAATATACACAGACGGCAGCCTCTTAAACGGCAAGTTCGGGGCGGCCTTCATTCCATTTAAAAGGAATGAGGAATTGCCGTCCAGAAAATTCAAACTCGAAAACTTTTGCTCTGTATTTCAAGCAGAACTACTTGCCATCCGTGAAGCACTGGACTACACCATCAAGAAGCCTCCCAGCAGATGGACCTCAGTCAGAGTTCTCTCCGACTGCTTGTCTGGAGTCGAAGCCATCACGGATTCCCATTCGGTGAATCCATTGGTGGTGGAGATAAGAGATCGGCTGTCGATATTGAGGAATCGAAAACAGGAGGTTAAAATCGGCTGGATCCGTGGACACTGCGGAATAAGCGGTAATGAGAAAGCCGATGAAAAAGCGAGGGAAGCTACAACCAAGAAAACCACTCCAGATTACTCGAAATTCCCACTTAGTTACGCAAAACGGAAAATACATGAAAAAACACAAAATGCGTGGAACCAAAGGTGTTCCACACAAAACGGCGAACGGCAACGTTTTAGCGGATTTGTAAATAGGGAAGTTGCACGATCCGACGCCTTGCCGCGGACACGCGAGTTTTTTATGAGATTTAATTAATAATTAATTAATTTAAAATTAAAAAATTAAAAATATTTAAAAATTCAAAAAATTTATGTAATTTCACTTTTTTAACACTTGTACTGGACAGAAAGGAGATTTAAAAATAAAACACAGGTTGAGGCTATGAAAATGCGGTGCACTGAACCGGCAGAGTGACGGACATTACGACCGTTAAAGACGACGAAAAAAGAGAAAATCTCACACTGCCTGGTCCATTTCACCGTCCTTTATTTATACCCGAAAAACAAACATAACGGGATTTTAACGGTCGAAATGGGATTAGTCATGGAGGGGAGAGACATCTTGAGATGGCGCAGTAGCGGAGAGTACTGGACCACTCGCATCTGCGCTGAAAAGAGTCGCCGGCGCGTGGGATACCGTGCCGCTGCAGTGCTTAGACGATACGTTTGGCCCGTCTATCTAAGATTTATCTCGATTGGAGAGATGCACATATGTGCAAGTTATATCAATTTGGGCGCTTGGCACATCCGCATATGAATTTGATTATGACTAATGTGTCCGGATGTGTCAGCGACTGCAAATCGTCTCAAAAGGGTCGATTCTTGTCTCTCGATATATCTCCCTCAAAACTAATCCGATTGTTTATTTTATAGTGAATCCTGACAGAAAATGACATGCCGAATCCAACGGTATATGACATGCCAGGTTTTGTGCATTTAAAAAAAAATCATCTCGCGAATTTTTTCCCGGTCGGTATTACGGCCCGGTCGTCCGCCACGGGACGCCGGCGTGTGGTCCATAAAATCAGTTTCACCGGATTGGGTACCGCTTGAGGGATGCGCACGTTGTTACGTGCCCCCGTTTAGACGGCTACCTCCTAATCTATTGCGCAGTTAGCAAAAGAGATGGAAAAAAATGTACTTTTTAATGTTATTTTAATCCGCGAGATCGTCGTCATCTTCCAAAAATGAGATGCGCGTCTCGCGGATTTCCTGGATGCACAAACTCTTTTATTTCCCGTCAGCATTCAGAATTAATAAGACCGCCAAAACCCAGTCAGTTTATTTTTCAAAAACACAAAGTAAACAAACATAAGAAATACTTAAATCTAACAAAAACATACATAAAATTATGGGCATAAAGATAATAAATAATACAGAAAAGCATACAGTTTCGTTGAGGCCTCACACGATATAGGATTATACATAGTTTCAGCACAAAATTATCAAGACATAAAGCAGAGCAACGATTAGGTATACAATATTGACATGACAGTAAAAAAGCAGATATAAAATATGGGATGACATCTTACACAAATTCCAGACAGTGTACACATATATAGAATAACAAGGGCATTCAGTAATTTATAAAAATATTTTTCTATCTAAATGTTCACCTATATAATATTTATTTCAATCTAAAAAGTGTCAAAAAGGTCTCATATTGCGGCATAAATTATCGCATAGCGGGATAATTTCCGCTTGTTTCGCGTGTTCGCAGTCCAAAATAGTGAGAGCTTGGGCCTGCCGCCGCCAGGGTCGCATAGTCGCCTCGGCGCCTGTGTTTCGGCGAAGCCGCGGGTTTCCTACCTGTAGTACCTTCATTGACATTATTTTGTGTTCTCTGTCTGGAATTTTTTTTGTTTGGAACACTGGAATTTTCGGAGGCCTAATTTTTAAGTATCGCGGGACCATATCCCATGCGGATCAAAAGGTATATATCCGAAGCGACGGGAAAGGTGACAAAGATGTTTTTCCCATCAGTTCTGGACGCTCGGAAGTTCAGAGCCTCGGTAATCCCGACCTTTGGGCTAACACAGATGCTAACAGGACACGGCCTATTTAAGAGTTACCTTCACCGTCTCAAAATAATTAATGACGACACATGCCCCTGCGACGGCACTGTCAAACAAGATGTTTACCACTTGTTCATGTTTTGTCCCATTTTCAGCATACAAAGACACAAACTGGAGGCAGCGTGTAGACAGAAGGACGTCAACTGGAAAGACATCGCAACCGTGATAAGTCATAAGGACTTATCACGAGAGGTGGTATCTTTCTTAGAGAATACAGTCAGGACATTGAAAGTAATAAATAACGAATAAAACAAAAACCCAACGTTATAAGAACGTATAGGAACCCCTCAGGTCCGACTCCTACTGAGAGAGGTTTCCCGTGGTTCCCTCTCCACATAGGCAAATGCGAAGGAGCTCCAAGTTCCACGGACAAATCCCTGCCGTTCCAACAAAGCTGGTAGTAGCTAGAGTAGAACTCCTATTGAGGTAAATTATAAGCCTTGTACATAGCAAGCAAGGCCAAAAGTAATTGTAACTCATATCTAAAATAAAAAAACACCATGACAATTATATACATTTATTACAAAAAAAAAACAGTCAAACCTTACGCTCTAAAACACTATTACTAACTTTATAACTAATCTAAGCCTAAACCTAACCAGTTCGACCCCCACATAAGTTCGTCGTGTCCTTTCACATTTTCAATCACAAAAATATCACAATAAAAAACACATGTTTACTACTGGAGACCCTCGTGGCCGCGGTCGTAAAAACCACGAATGGTTTCGCATACCAAGCCACGCTGGTCGCGGGGAGCGTACGTGGTCCAGGTCGCCGAGCTGCAGGAAGGCGTCAGGCCTTCCTCGGGAGCCTGTAGTGGTGAAGCGGCCATCACCTGGGTGGTCCGAGGCGCTGCAGGCCGCCTTCTTCTCAAGCGACGCTGATGGCGCCGACCCGCGTTCTCGAAAACATGTGGCGACGGCTAGAGCGCCCGCCACCGAAGAGGCTGCCGCGGGCAGGAGCCCGGGCAGCGCAGGCTGCTTCGTCGACCGCGGTCGGTACTGGACAAGCCTGGTGCTTGGGCACACAGCCCCAACCTCCTGTGTATGCGGTGAAGGGAGGTAGCCTCCCCGCATCCCACGCAATTTTAAAATTAACTAACATATTAAAAATAACGTTTATCTTCAAATAAAAAAAAGGACGCAATGCGGAACATCACATGTAGGTGGCGGTCGCATCAAAGTATAGTGTCGATGGTTGCCCGTTGAATTTTATCTGATTGCATCAAAGTTGCCAATCATCCTTGGAATCAGATTATATTTATATATAAATCTCAAAATATGGTTCGTGTGTCACCGGTAGAAATACTATCAATCTACCCGACTATTAAAAACGATGCGACGACTTTGATTTACGTGTGTGGTTATCTTAAGTCTCAGTTCCGGTCGTATCTCTTTTCTATGATATCTAGTACCAAAGACAAAATTTTATGTCTTTATCAGGGCCTGCGCACTCTATCCATAAAATTTCGATTCCGTTATAATGGCATCAATTCTTTTATGGGAATTTTTTTAAATTTCATTTTTCGGCGGTTCTAATTTGGTGTCAGTACTTACCTACCCTTGCCAACTATTTTAACAATTATTGTAGTGGTATTAATGTTGGTTTCGCAAAATGTTCAAATTGGTTACACTGTTCACAAATATTCTGTGGTTCACAATTTGCGACGCCATTTTAATTTTTCAATATCAAATATGTCTTTATTTTGTGGCGATTTTGCTTGTTTATTTTTTTACAATCCCGCTACCACGTCACCGCCTCCGACATTGACATCCTCTGATAATATGTTTGTTTCGATATGAAACTGAATATTGACATTTCACAAAGGATATCTGCTACAAAAACGAAATATTTTATCGTCCTTTTGAACTGTCATACTGAAACCGAAAATACACGTGAGTGATTGTATTTTATATTTATATTAATTATATTTGGAATGTTTTATTATAATTGTGTTTGAAAGTTTATTAGAAAAAGTTATTTTACAAAGGAAAACTAATTTACATAGGGTATAAAAGCGAAGGCAGCAATATCCAAAAAATTGTTTTGAATGTAGTCACAGAGGATTACTAATTTAAAATTAACCGAATTCTAGATTTTATGTATTATTTTATCCCTTCCAAAATCTTGTTTCCTATAAATTTACAGGCTATGTTTCCCATAAAATCTCAATACTGTTGACTCATTTGTCCAAGTTTTCCGTATGATTAAAATACAAAAAAAAATTATGGTTAATTATTATTACATCATTATCTTTGTATAACATGCATACAATTATTAATTAAGAGTTATTATTATTTCACTGCTGGTTTTAGAAAGAACAGAACTTCCCACTGACATGTGTAAATGATAAGTAAAATTATTATGTCTACAGATTCAAGTCCAAGGAGATGAATATTGGTGTGACGGATGAATATCTCAATGGAATCCTCAGAACCCAGCTCCAGCAAAGGAGATGAGGGTAAGAATATACAACTATAATCTATAACTAAATATTTTTTAAACAATGATTGCTTGTGTTGTATTTTTTTTAATACACAATACATACATTAATAAATGTTTACAACATGAATAAAATAAATTTAAATAACAGTACTAAAATATTAAACTAAGTAATTTCATAAATAATTTAGTTAAAGTATGTTTATGTTAATAAAATTTAATTAAAGATGGACACACTCTCCCACACTTGTTAATTTAATTTAATTGTTAATACCCATTAATTTAATTTAATTGTTAATAATTAATTTAGTTAAAAATGGACACACTCATCTGTCATTTTCCAGCGTTGTCAAATTTAACAGATTGTATTATTTTTAAGGTTAAAATCAAGAAGAAGAAGAAAGAAAGCGTTGCTGCCTAACCGGTCTGTAGCAGCATTCTTAAAAATCCATGCAGATGTAAGCATCGACAAAGAGGCTTCACAGACAGTGGACTTTGTAAAATATTATTAGAAATGTAAAAATAATGTGCATAATAATATCGAACCATGAGTACTTTAGTGTATTAAGTGAAAAATGCAGTTTTGAGATATCGGCGTTAGATGTTATAAATTTCTTTATCAAATTGATTTTCAATTATTTGTTTTAGAATTTTTTGAATATTGCAAGGATTTGGATTGCCTCACATGCACCCATCGATAAACCTTATATTTGCTTATAAGGTTTATCAATGGGTACAGCATAATATAACTATTTTATTATATTTTGATTGAGACAAGGTTTTATAAAAGAGATAAATCATTTAGACCTTCCGACAAATCTGGTGTTTTTAGTATATCTAAAATTAGTGTTTTGCTTTCCTGAATGGGAACATTAATGAATGATCTTGCAATATCAAATGATACTAACTTTTCATTCAATATCTTTTAAGGTATTGACTACATGAAATTTTAATTGTATACTTTGGTTTAAATACGTTGGAGTTATTTAATATTTTTGTAATGATTGAAGTTATTTTGAATGTTGGGGAATTGCATTACATTGGGATACTGCTGATCTGATGGGGCTGTTTCCTTTGTGAATTTTGAGAAAGCCGTATAATTTTGCGATCATTAACACTGTTTGCCTTTTTTCCTTACAAATTAAACTTATGGAAGTTATTGTCCGATCGTCCTGATGAAGATATAATACAGTATCGAAATCATTAGACGTTTAAAAAAAATATGTGTGGTTTTTAACGCTATAAGCATAAAAAATATTAAATCATTTGTTCTACTTTTTTAGTTTCAAACCGCTTGATCTTACTGACCGGTTATATTATTTGCAATGCATTGTAAATGATGTCTTATTGATATCTGTTCTTGTATACGCTTATTTAATTGAAAATAATTATTCTGAACATTGAAGTGTAAAATGACAATTGAAAAGAATACTTTTTTTGTTGTGTATCCAGAATAATTATTATGTATGTGTAATGTATATGTATGTAAGAATCGTTGAAAATACTGTCAACCCATTAGAATGTACTCTGTTTATCATATCTTCACACTTTTGATCATTTAGATGATATTCCTAACCTTTTTTTATTATTTTAAAAATTTATTCTTTAAATAGGAAATATAATAATTTTATATTTCTTTATATATACAGCATTACATATAATTATTTAAAATTTTATTCTAACTAAAGTATCACATATTTTTTTAGTTTCCTCTTAAAGTTGTTATATTATTTACATCTCTAATGTCCCTGGTAGTTTTATGTATAGTTTCGTTGTAGTAGTAGTTTTATATATAGCACTGTGCATGATTAAAATTTGTGATTTTTTTTTAATGTAATCTTTTCATCTTCTCTTGTGCAGTGCAGTGTTTGTGTTTGTTTTTTCTTAATACTTCAAAGATGTTGTATCCATTATTAATTTTATACATAAGTAGAAATAGAATTAAATTTAATTATTTGTCTATTATTGGTAAACTTTCTAGCACCACTTTAATTCTTGTGTATTGATTTATTTTTAGTATAATTCTTAATGCTTTCTTTTCGAGTATTGTTATTTTTTCAATTCTTCTTCAACCCAGAAATAGTATACTGCCGCAGTAGTTGATGCGGGGGACAATTATTGCGTTATATGATATATTTTTGCACAATTCTGTTTTGATCTCTTCTGATTCTTTCCAAGGGTGAAATTCATTTTGCTATTTTTTGTTACATATTTTGTGTTCAATGTAAAGTTTAGTTTATGATTTATAATTGCTCCCAAATATTTTATATCGAATTGGGTAGGAATTTATTGCAATGTTTTTTTTAAATCAATATTCGTTGAATTTTTCCTTTGTATATTTGTACTTAAAACAATCATTCTGAATCTAAAAAATATATTATTTGAATGTTACATTTTTTTATCACATCACTTAAATAATATTAGTAATATTATTAACAGGCAATGAAAATTAACTACCACATGAATACGAAGTGTAATCTTATTTTGTATAATCATCACAAATCATTGATTTCCTTTACCTATTAAAATGGTAGCTTGTGGTGTAAATTATTTACCGATCAATTTTACATTTTATTTTCTAAAATATTAATAATTACAAAATATATAATATTGAATTTTTATTTTCTTTGCGAGTTTTGGTATTTAAAAAAATATTAATTCTATGTTTTTGAATTGAATGAATTTTAAATATGAACATTGTTTTTAAAACAAAATCATGTATTTTAATCTGAAATTATGTTCATTATGTAAACATATTCCTGCTCTAAACATGAGATTTTTCTTTTACAGAAAGGTAGTGTGTAAAATTTAAAAAATATTCTGTAACAATATTGACTAATTTAAAAATAATTGTCAGTTTTCTTTGCCAATTCTTTTTCTGACTCTTATTATAGAATTGACGGATAATACATTTTTAATTAAATGTACCATCTTTTATTGTTAAACCTTATTTTCATTTTCAGAAACAAACAGCCGTATTCTGAAAATTGTAATATTGCTATTTCTGTATCTTGACAGTTATTTTATAACATTGTAATGCAGTTAATTTTGACATTTTAAGTTTGACAGATTTGAAATTAATGAATTCAATCAATCAGAAAGCTCTAAAACGTAAATAAACGAAAGTAAAATAAGTTATTCATAATATGTGAATAACTTAGCGTTTGTTTACGTTTTAGAGCTTATCTGATTATTTGAATTCGTTAATTTCAAACCTGTCAAACTTAAAACGTTAAAATTAACAGCATTATAATGTTATACAATAACTGTCAAGATACAGAAATAGCAATATTGCTATTTTCAGAATACGGTCTAAATATTCATTTAATTGAAATAAATAAATAAATAAAGAAAAAAAGGACAAATATATAAATAAATAATAATATCTCCCATAGTCGCAAGATGTCACTTTGCAAATAACAGTTGCCATTCTATTTTGGTCTATATTCTGTGGTCTTTATTCTGTGGACAAAATCATTTCAATGACACTGACAGTTGGAATGAAAAGCTTTCGTTGTAAATAATAAGTTTTAATTATGGGATAGTGAATCTAGTCCAATTCGTCCAATTCTCAGTATTTTTAATAATAGTGTTGGCTATTATTTTTTTTCTAAATGAAATTTTTTTATAGTCAGCAGATTTAACAAAATTCTTAATAAAGTTATTTATCTGGGATAGTGAAAGAAATATAATGGATTACGAATTTGAATCCGTTTATGAAGAAAATAAATTAAATAATGTTTGCAGAACATGTTTAAGTAAAGGTGTTGAAATGTTTTCTGTATTCCAGCGATATAAAGAAGATGCTTTGAATGTTCACGAAATTATTATGGATTTTTGCTCTGTGGAGGTAAGGTAATTTATGAATTCTATGTAAAAGAAATTCGGTGGCATATATTTTTTTATATTTTTTCATCTGTCGGTACGAATCGTAGATAATTATTTAAATTGTTTTCAATTTATTGGAGGCTCATTGAAGACAAGATTGGTATTGGAATATTGATGATTTAAATGACTTTATACAAATGATCATTTGTATTGCATTTTGATGTCTTTTGACATATTAATTGTGTTAAGTTATACCCGTTACAAAGACAGTAACTGGAAGTTTACATTTTTATTTATGGAATATGTTAATATGTTTAGTTTGCTAATTTTTATTCCCTTTCACCACACTACATACTTCCTATTATTCTTCTTCTTACCCAGTCTTTGCCCAAGTCGTGCATTTATGAGGCGCTCCGACATATATATACGTCTTGGGCCTGGAATAAATATGAAATATTTATCACATTGAATCAATGTTTTTTAAATTTTTTTCAGATTAAACCCGAGGATGGATTACCTGATCAGATTTGTGTTCCCTGTATAGTTGATGCAAAAAATGCTTTCTCTTTTAAAAATAAGTGTGAAAAATCCCAAATCACTTTACAAAAATATCAGGGATGGTTTCAAAAAGACCAGGTAATGTATTAAAGTGCGCGGTGTAATTTGGTCTACTAACATCTCTTACAAATTGCTAATATTTCATATCAAAAACTTGACCTTATGAGACTTTAGGAACCTTTCATTTTGTATATAAGAAAACATTTTTCATAATTAATTAAATAATTTTTTTTTTGTGTTGCCAGGTAGCAATGATACTAAAAGAAGAATCCAATCATTCTTCATTTTCGGAATACAGTTTTAAAAGTAATAATGAAATGGTGAAATTTGATGGGGACAAAATTGTTTGTAAACTATCCCAAAAAAGAAGTAATATTGAAGATGATATTAGAAATACTTCTATTTTAAGTGATTTTGATATTGAAAAAGTGAAGCAAGAGGACCCAGACAGTGTGGTCTCATGTTTAATTAAAAAAGATGATGAATATTTAATTCAGAGTGAAGATTTCGAAAAATTAACTCGATCTTTAAAGTTGAAAGATAAAACTTCGCACACAAAATGTCGTCTTAAAAAACGCAAATCTAAATCTTCAAACTCTTCTAATCCTAAAAAAATTGTGAAAAGAGAAAGTATAATTAGATATTGCGAGTATTGTGGATTTAAAACTAAACTTCCGTCGCAGCTCATCAAGCACATGCACATCCATACTGGAGAGAAACCTCTGGCTTGTGATCTTTGTGATTTCAGGTGCGTGCAGTCATCCTCTTTACACAATCACAAACTTGTCCACAGTAATGAAAAACCTTATACTTGCACCTTTTGTGAGTATAAGTCAACAAACTCTTCAAATCTAAAGAGGCACATGCGAAGACATACAGGTGATAAGCCATACTGTTGTGATGTTTGTCCGTATCGTTGCGTTCAATCTTCGTACTTGGAAGAGCACAGAAGAACTCATACAGGAGAAAAACCATACTTGTGCGACCAGTGCCATTACACTTGCGGTTCCAGATCTAGCCTTAAAACACACAAAAGGAACAAGCATTTGATTGAAAAAAAATTCTCGTGCGATGAATGTGACTTCAGAGCCAAAAGCAAAAGCACGTTGATCGCACATATCAAAACGCACACTGGAGAAAAACGGTTTGCCTGCGATATTTGTCCCTACAGATCCATTCAGTTGGTTACTCTTGAGAATCATAAGAGAATGGTTCACACCGGGGAAAGACCCTTCCCTTGCGACCAGTGCTCGTACCGCGGCGTCAGCGCTGGCTATCTGAAGAGCCACCAGAAATCTCATCAATCTGTGAAAATGTTCTCTTGCGATGACTGTGGGTACACGTGTCACACTAAATTCAAACTCAAGAGTCACAAAAGAACTCATACTGGAGAGAAGCCCTATCACTGCACTTTTTGTGACTTCAAAAGTGCTTCGTCTTCATCATTGCGAAGACATCATAAAAGAAATCACAGCCCCATTCCAAAATAATGTAATATTATAATTGAAAATAAATAGTAATTTGTATTTTTTTTGTTTCATTTAACCTTCTAATGTAATTTATTAATAAGACTTAACTGCACTATTGGTTATTGAATTCATTAATGTGGTATTATTACAGAGTATAATTAAATTGTTTTAGTGCACTTCATTCAGTTTTCTCCGTATGATTTTTTTGTAAATACATTTAAAAAATTTAAAGCTCTCAGGATTTTGATATATTGAATTTGAAATAACAAACGCATATTGAAATAACATATATGTGGGGTATGAAAGCAAAGATAGCAATTTCCGAGAGCCTTTTACATTTATTTATTTCAGATTTTTTTTCTTCTTAATTTTGTTTTCCCGGGTGTTTCACATATATTCATTGTTTGTGTTTATTTACATAACAATACTGAAAAAGAAACACATTAAAATACTTCTCTCATACAACATTAGAGAAGATTCGTGGTCGATGGAATGAAAGAGTGATTGATAGTAAATGTTTATTTCTTCCCGGAGATATGCCGCGGAAGCAAGTTATAATGTACAAGTAAGAAATATAAATTTATCTACATATATGTTATAATATAAATATGTTTTGATGCAGCTCATGCCTGCTCGATGTTACGGCAGAGGCCTGACCGGTGTTGTCTCCATGTCCTTAGCTCGACCTGTTTGTTTATATCTCGGAGATTTTTATTGTGTTAATATAAACAAAACTCTGGGTCAAGCCATAGGTACATGACACAGGGTGGGCGGCATACCTCGTCGCTAAATTCAAAATGTACATTTCTCTCATCTTGTGTTTGAAAAAAGCATGCAATTGTTTAAACAGCAAAACAACAAATAATATAACAAATAATTAACTTACAATTTTAATTGATAAGTAGAATGCTCCAGATATGGATTTGAGGTTCTCTAAAAATAATTGTATAAAGTAAATAAATTACAGAAAAAACTTATTGAACATAATAATAGAAAACAAAATATTTAAAGCATTTTTAATATAAAAATATATAAAATAAATATTTTTAAAATATTAATTTAGAAAATTGTTATCAAAAAATACATTTTTACCTGCAAACCTAAACACAATGTAGGAATCGCGTTTTACGTCAGCAATGTATGCTTACCAGATTTATCTAAAAATTTATCTTCAAAATGTTGAAAGTATTTTGACGGCTTTTAATTAGATCGTTTGATAGCGTCTAGCCACATTTGTTGTCGATTTTTGGGAATCTGAAATTGAAAAATAATACAATACGCAACCCGGTTTATATTTGTCTCTTTTACATGTATGCTGCTCTATAAGGAAAGAGAAAATACCATAGATTACCAACGTATAAAATACTGATATCTCCGTACTCCGAACTTGGTTTGAACTTCTCCACAAATTATTGAAATAAAACTTACATATGAAATATTATGTGTTTATTATGTGATGAAGCATTACAACGTCTAACACACAAAACAGACATATTTCAAGTTAGATTTTTTAAATTGTTAAGGCAAAAAGCAAAACCCAAATACTGCTATTCACTACAACTTCATGTGCATTCATTCTAAAAAATTATGTTTTATTGTCTTTTCTTATACGTGGTTATGAAAATAATTTCTTTCTCTTTCTTACTGATACATTTAGTACGTAATAGAAGAAAGCAGAGACTAGATGTCTCAAATTTATTTTTTAGTGACTAGTCTACTTTTATAGTACCTACGTCTATGATTACAAGTAATAATATCCTTTGAACAATGAAAAAAAAAACAATAGTGAATATTACAACAAACAAATATTACAGTGAAAGTGGACTTGAGGAAAAAAAATATTTAAATAAATAAAAGGTAAAATTATGAAAAATAGTAATATGCGTCTCGTTAACATCTTTTTAATGTCTTTGTGCCAATCATTTATAATAAGAATAATAAAAACTAGAGATGCACCGAAATTCGTTTCACATTCGGTATAGCCGAACTTCGGCAACTTTTACCGAAATTCGTCTTCAGCCGAATTTCGTTTAAATCTGCCGAACTTCGTTTAAGGGGGGGGGTAAGGTTAATTCGTACAAAAAAAGGCATGTTTCTGTGAATTTTTTGTGACAACACAGTTAAAATTTCTTTATTAAAACCAATGGTACATTAAAGTATGACATTTGAAGAATATTGTGTAAAATTTTCAAGACGAAATATTAAAAAATACGGCAATGGCAGCAATTATTCGGACGTGTCTCGGAAAAAAGTAGAATTGCGGTGTCCATCATAACTTGGTGCTAGATCATCTGAAATCAAAAAATCAAAATTCATTCGATAGATAATAGGTTTTCCCAGGTAACGCTGGGAGGGTTTTTTGAAATTTCAATTTTTCAATTTTTTGGAACACTTTGAAGGGAAAAACGCGATTTTTTGCGAAAAATATCGACTAATTTATTATTAAAAAATAAAAATTAATAACAAATTTGAAAAAAACTCGACAGCGTTACCTCGTAAATTATGTACAGAAATAGTGTTCAAAATTTCAAAAGGATCGGTGCAGTAGTTTTGAAGTTATGATGGACACAGACTTTGAAAACGTGAGATGTGGGGAAAACGTTTTAAAGCTTTGCACACTAAAATTCAAAATAAAACTCAACACTTATTTTATACTTACACATAATCGTCGATGCCATGTTCACACAGCAAAGAGCTTTAGCCATCAGCATCATTTTGTCCTTGTCTAAGCAAAACTCGTCTAATACAATAGCACGTCCGGTAGTCCTCAGGTGAGCGCGTCTCTTAGCTGCCCGAGCAGGTATAGAAAATCAGTCTGATATCGCTCAAATGTTCACAATTTCGTCAATTTTGCTCCGATTGATTTGAAATTTTGACACAATATTCTTGCGATGTTATACATTCATTTAAAAAATTAAAAATAAAATGCAAAAAAAAATAATTAAAAACCTTAACCCCCCCTTAAATCTACCGAACTTCAGTAGCTTTTTAATTATCTAGCTTTTGCCAGCAACTTCTTTCGCGTAGACTTCGATTTCATCATACATAAACCTATTACTGGGATAAAAAGTATTTTTTGTGCTTTTCCAGATAATAGTCTATCTCTGTGCCAAATTTCATCCAGATCTGTTTAGTTGTTCTTGCGTGATTGAGTAACAAACATCCATCCAACCATCTAAACTCTAAACTTTCACATTTGTAAATATGAAATAAGTAGGATTTAAATAAGAAATGGAAAAGTGTAAAGAAATTTAATTTAAAATGAAATCTAGATAAAATTTTGATTTATAGGTAAATAGGTACCTAACGTGTGAATGGATCATGTTTTTTATTCTCTAGAAAAGAAACCACATCAAGTATCAACAATATAATATATGCTTTAATAAAATAAAATATTAAATTTTAAAATATAATATTCTATAACAACTATCCAGAAGTACGTTGTGCCGTTTAATTAATTAAAAAACACTCATTAAATAAACAATTACACGTATTTTCGTGATGGCGATTTGTCCTGTTCACCGGGCAAAAGCGCGCGAAATTTAACCGAATTTCGGCCGACCTTCGGCCGAATTTCGGCTTCGGCACATATTTAAACCGAACATTCGGCCGAATTCGATAAAGTAAAATCTCTTTAATTCGAGTCCCGATAAATCGAAGTTTTTAAAACACAAGTCCCAAAATGTTAATTTCGTAGATAATTCGAAAACTCAGGTCAATGCGTAATACAAAATAATTTTTGGACCTTTGCGCCATAGATCAATACATTTTAAGTAAAGTAATTAGAACATTTTTTAAACGAATTATAAAAAAAACTAATGCCTAATGCGCAGGGTTTTATGAACGCACGCTCTCGCGTATTTCGCGGTACCTACCTTGTGGAATTCACTTTATCGATAAAATTTTGTCGCGATTCCTCAAATTGGGGAATTCTATGCATGTTTTCTTCGGTTGGCTGCCTAAATATGCGCGGATGGTTTTAGTTTTTGGTCTATATTCTGTGGTTTTAGTTTGCTCTAAATTCCACATACTTGAACCTATTTAAAATTTATTTATCACTTTTTTAAATTTCTATTTTGGTTTGTCTTTGTAAGAAGTAATTACTAATGTATCTTATTATTTCACGTAGGTATTTGTGGACGATTATATTTCTAATAACTGTACTGTGTGGGTATGGGTCAGAAAAAAAGCGGAATCGAATGTTAAAATCGATAGAAGATTGAAGAAATCTTCCAAAAATTCAAAGATTATTATAAAAACTTCCGATTACAGCCATCCAAAAGTGACGAAATGGAATTTGAATTTTTTTTTTTGGCAAGTGAGAATAGCAAATATGTTAATAGGTACTGAGTATATTAAGTACCTAATAGCTAATAGAAATATGACGATCTTTGCGTTAGCATAATAAATATTGCGTTTTCGAATTACTTTCTTGAAATATGCAAAAAAATTTCAATTTCGCAAACGCATCGCGATTTTTTTTGTTACCTTGAATTTTGAATTAACGGAGTTCCGCATAATTCGAAATGTTTTTTGGGTCATTTGAATTTTTAATTAATGGGATTCTACTGTACCTACACATTACATGACTTTTTTTATAAATAATAAAGAAATTGTTTTGAGTTCTGGAGGAGGAACAGTGAATGGATTTTTTCGGCTCGAACCTTGCGGTTCGCCCTTTGCACGGTGTCGCGCGGGAAGGGCCATTAGTAAAAAAAAATCAACCTGGTGCCGCATGAGAAGGGCCGATATGGGATCATTGTCAATAGTATTGTTCAATAAATCAGCTTCAATATTATTGATCAATAAATAATATTGACCGTATGAGGATAAATAATAACTCAATATATTGAGAGCCGTTCAGTAAAATTACATTTGGTTTAAAATTTATTGATTTATCAATATTATTGTCAACTGTTGACCCGCGTGAGACCAAATATTGGGTTCAAGACAAGCCTCGGAAAACATCGATACCGAAATATTGAACAATAATATTGAGCCGTCTGTGGACTTCGGTCCCGCCAACATCATTGATCAATAAAACGCTTTCAATATTATTGATAGTGTGCGGGGACCTTAAGACTTACCGCTTTTCAAAAAAAAACTTTTGAGTTCGGAATGTCATGTTAATCTAAGGAGTGTTTTTGAGTTGAGAATTTCATGTTAAAGTAAAGCGTGTTTTTTAGAAGTAGGTACCTACTTATATAGAATATAGATCTTTAAATGAAATAAAACACATAAAAATCGTGGTAGATATCTAATGGCCGTGGTATTGACTTTATTGGAATGATTATTTTATTTCATTAGTGTTTAAGCATGTGGATTTTTTTAGAGATTTGTCTTTCGAATTGGTAATACTTTTTCTGGCGACAGTTGATTTGTTCTAAGTTTGGTTTGCCATTTCACCATGAATAGACTCACGCAAAAATAACGCTTGCAAATTGGGCAAATTTATTCAAAAATTGTGGTATCATATTTAAACACTAATTGTTTTACTAATGGTAGTACATTACAATAAACCATGGCCATTACCGCGATTTTTATGTGTTTTATTTCATTTAAATATTCTATATGTCTAAAAAACCACATTGTATTGTGTGTAAAGATAAATAATCTCCGTTTTCTATTAGATGTATTCATTTTTACTTTACATTTATTATTTAACAGGCCTTCAAAATGGAATGTCAAGTAGACAAAAGTAAGAACTTTTGATACCTCCTTCTGTTCGCGTTTAATCAAGGGAATAAGGCTGTCGAGCTGCTCGCGACGTTTGCGCTGTGTACGGTGAAGATGGTATAAATGAAAATACAGTTTCTTAAAAGCTCATCGTTGGTTTTCGCGTTTCAAAGATGGTAATTTCGATCTAAAAGACATGGAGCAATCCGAACAACTACTGGAATTCGACGAGGATCGCTTAAATCATGTCATTCATGAAGATCCCCTTTACGCCACCATAGAATTAGCTGAGCGGATGAATTGTAGTCACTTGACCGTATACCGCCATCTTCATTCAAAAGGAAATGTCCAAATCGACGGCTCCTACGTATAATATCGTAACCCACAACGTGACGATTTTGAGTTTGTTGTGTATTTCATATGTTTTTAGTTATATATTTAATTCCTAGAACGAAAATTTTTTTTTTTTATAATAATAAAACGTTATTTATTGCAAAATATTTATTTTTCTTTCTTGGAATTAAAGATATAATTAAATTAAATTAAATACACATGTGTATACACTAAGAATTCAAAATCATCGAATTGTGGGTTACGATATTATACGTAGGAGCCGTCGAAATGTTCGGCACGTGGGCGTGGGACTCGCATGTTTTGAGTGAAAACAACAAAAATCAACGTTCGACTATGTGTGCCGGTTTACTCGTGCGTCTTCGAGCTCCACATGTCCATTAGTACCTAAAGATTCCTTTACAGCATCATTACTGGTGATGAATAATAGTGCCTTTATGTGAATATGCCTAATTCATTGTAATTTTTTGGTTGTATCCTCTTGTCTTCTTCATTTGGAAAAAACAGACACAACTTATGATAACGCCCAATACATCGCTTGTTCTACTACGTACCTACCAAAATATCATCTTCGTGTGACTTTCCATTATTGTTTTGCAATGAAAAGTGATACATTTGCATTTGATATATTTTTCTTTAAATTGAGTGCAAGAATATCCCCTTCAAAATATTATTGTTTTGTTATAAGAAATATGAAAATAAAAATGTTATTTTGTCAGGTTGATGTGCAAAAGTATCACTTTTAATGCTTAGGTATAATACTGTGGCAGTACCTCTTCGACTCTGCGCCGTGTACCTGTTAGCTGACCCAGCCATCGCAGTTTTGTTTATGTTAACGTAAACCAACTGCGGTGCCCGTAAACAAATGCCCCTCTGTTCGTTTGTGTTGTACTTTGTTTTTTTTCCCTCAGGGGAATTGTAGCAGGGAGTACTTCAGGGGACTATTGTACCTCATTTTCTTAAGACTCATATTCTTTATTTTTATTTGTATTTACTCAAATATAAGTATATCACGTATCATGTCTCATTCTAAGTATTTATTGTATTGTTTATTATTGTTGACAGTGAAGCTGTTTTGTGTGGACGTTTTCCCGTACTGCTTGCACTTATATGAGTGGCGTGAAGAGGATGACCACATTAGCATAAAAATGTGGAATTGGGTGGTGAAAGTGCAGGGTCGATAAGGGAGTATCATAAAACAGCCCTGGGTATGTGGTGGATCTCCTTTCACTGCCCGTAAACAAACGGGAACAAAGAACATCGTTTTCGTTAGATAGGCGACGCTAAGCCAGTTGGGCTTTGCGTTTCAGAGCTTCTTTGTGCTACCGAAGCTTAACTCCGAGGAGAAATAAACATCAATAATAAAAAAACTCTTTCGTTCCACGAACTACAAACCTTACCTACTAAAAGTACTATTTGAATTACGAGAACATAAAACTTCATACCCCATTATCTTAGAATGCATATTTTGGAAAGGTTGTAGGTAGTCTTGCACTCATGGTGTGATATATACCACTAGTAATTAATACCCCATACCTTTCCGCGCCAGCCACACCATTGCACCCCCTACTACCGCCTTCACTTATCCGAACGATCCCAAAATCCATGGTGCAGTTTTTGATTTTCAAATATTTTTATTCTATAATCAGGTGTTACTTTTTTGAAAAAAAGAGCTGATGTCGTCCAAAACTTTTCTTGTCACTATAAAACTCGTATTATCATGACGTAGACATTTAGTACGCAAATGATAGTTAAAAATGAAGAAGAAAGTAATATATAGTCAAACATATTTATTTGTTTCTTATTGTTTGTGAAAAGATTATCATGAATCACAATCATTCACAAGAATTTCAGTGATCGATTGTAAATAATATCGATGTCTATGCGTTTTTTTTCTTCTTCCTCTACTCACTCACTTTTTCATCTCAACTCACTGTCATCGTCGATTGTTGGGCTCTCCTCGTCCTTTAGCTATACGTTCGTCTGCCCTGAATAACGTCACCCAATCCGTGCCTTTGTGTCTGACCATCCCTTTGCACCACCCATGAATAAATTTTATGCGTCTTAAATGCGTAACATTCAATCCATAGAACGAGCGGTCAAAATCTATATTTGTATATCCAATAATATTAAATTTATTTATATTTATTTATTTAAAAACATCTCTGCTCTAAAACATGGAATATGGGATACCTGCTAATTTATAGAAAAATAGAAAACATGGAGGGAATAGGGTGGAGGGATTATTAGAGAGAGGAATGTAATCTCAATATCCGAAAGAACTGGGGAAGAAGGGAGTAATAAGGGTCTGGGCACGATCTGACACACGGCACGGAGAATTTAAAGAACGTAAGTGTCAAAAAATATCATAAAACTCACATCACCCCAGCCGTTGTAAAAAAGTCGTAGTATGTTTGCAGAACATTTGCTTTTCGTAGCTGAATATAGTTGTAATCGAGAAGGAGGATTTGATAAATTAGTTATTTTTACCGAGCAGTCCTGGGTATTCAAAGCTAGCCCTCAAAACTCACATTAATCAGAATATATTCATATCAGTTAGCCCAGAAAATGCCAACCAGACGGCGAATGAGCAGGACCGATGCGGGAGCTTATAACTTATAAAACGGTCGTGGGTAACTGTGGGACCACCCTCATTGATCAGAATACGGTAAATTTCTAATAACCACACGTTGTATATTTCCTGAATTTAATAATACACTCTCATGGTGTGCATTCAGCGAATACAATTTTGATCTCCGAGAGTCGGTAAAGATCGCTATGTATCTGCTAGTTGCCTCATTCTACACTAAATTAATTAATTTCCTTCACGCGCTTTTAAAATGTATATGCGAGTGAAATTCCGTAGGGTAGACGTAAAATTCGACGAAAATAGTCTTCGCTAAAATATTAATATATTAGAGAGAACAAGAAAAAAGAATGCCTGAATTTCATAAATTCAAATTTTCATTTCGACTGTAGGTATAAATAATTCCGCATTCCGTTAGAAACTAAACCTATCATTACTGTTAAAAAATTCTCGAGACAAATTACATATTGACATTTCTTTCAGACGGAACAAATATATTTAAATGCGGTATGTAGGCACTTCATTTTAATAAAATTAATTAATTTTAATCATATCATGAAATTAAAATACCAAATTAAAATATATACGTAAAATAATATTACTGCAATTAATTGTTTTACAACTGGCGATTAGAAGTGTATTGATTCGTTAAAAATTTCATCAAATAGAATCGTGACGGAAACCTTAGTTCTCTACAACCTTCAAATATGTGGCGTAGGAAAAATGTTTGCAATTCAACTCGGTGAATATCACGAGCAATGTTGAGATTTATAAAAAACTCGATTAACTTTCAAAAGTTCTTATTTCACACCGGAATACATTTGTGAAATACGAGACATCTCTCATTTAACGTCACAACAAACTGAATTTGCGAATCTTAATTTGAATCGGCTAAATCTGCATTCGGGGGTAGCTACCACCGCTCTTCTCTTGATAAAGTTCAACCCAGTCCGCGCTCGCCTGGCCGGTGCAGTGTGAACCAGTGACTCGCGGCGGGAGGACGTCGCTCGCCGGGAAAGCCTTCACGCTTTTACGTAAAATCCGAAATCTTTTTCGAAGACTTCAAAACTAAAAAAACAGCGAGTGAATGCCACACACGTGAGGTTTTGTAAAAGATTGATCGCATTTTTGTTTAAAATATTACTTGTGTACATAGTTTTGAAATGTATTTTTTGAGTTGGTGAAAAAGGTATGTAGTGTTGCAAACTTACTTAACACATTAAATAAATTAAGAAGATTAAAATACGATAAATATTACATTAAAGTGCTCTAAAAATAATTTTAATAGGAATATTTAAACAATGATTTATTTGTTTTTTGAATCAAAGAGGCAAAAATAAAAAATATTGACGTAAAATATTTCTGAAATTCTGAATTAATTGTCAAAAGCAATTTTGTAAAATTATATTTTAACTGACCAATTTTCATGAGTTTAGTTATTAAGCTTTTAATTGATTATATTTAATTTCTTCACATTTGTGGAAGAGCAAATTATTATTAATGAGAATTAATAGAATTGTAACATAATTTATTTTACTTTAGATCCTAAAGCCCTAATTAAAAAGAATTAAAAGAAATACACTTAGTTAAAAGTTTAATGGATAAATATAAAATAGAGAAAAAATATATCAATATCGTGATCAAATAAACTAATTTATTTATCAATTAAATAAATAAGTAGATGTGGTATCTAAGAGGTAAATGATGTAAAATAATTAAAAAAAAAACAAAACATATTATATTAACGTTATAAAATGAGGTGATTTAAATTGATAAAACAATATTAAGTAAGAAAAATAATCGGTGAATAAAATATGATAAATAGCATATATAATAAAGTATAGTATACAAAATAAGTTATTGACAACACTGGTTCTGATAATTGCATTATTATTCAAGACAATCACACACACTATTAAAAATATTTGTTGGTCTAGTAATTAAGAATATGTTTAAAAAGGATATTATTGATAAGACTAAAAAAACATATTTTTTAAAATAAAATTTATGTGAAAAAGAATATCCCTTAAACTGACAGTATATCAGCGTGTCAATGTATTTTAATGATATTATCGATGTAGGAGTCTAATGATTATTGATGTTCGAAGACATTTAACAAGAGTATCGCGACTATTAATCATTGAACACGTTTGACGGGAAAGCTTCCTTTGATAATTTATCTTCGTTTGTTGATGATTTTCGCCAGGAAAAATCTTCTGCCTAAGTAAGAACATTTTATAATAAATATAGAATTAAAAAGATTAATCTCCTTACGTATTTTATAGCAGAAAACAGACACATTTCGTTGATTTTCACAAGAAAAAAATTATATTACAGGAAAAGAGAATCAAACGGAAAAAAATACTTTTTTTTTCATCAACGATATAATAAATCGTAGAATATTGTCGTTTCAATCAACAAGTGCACGTATCGAAGCATTAATCTTTATTTTTTATTTTCTGTGTATTAATATAAATGGCCATCAATTAAAACACAATTAAAATTTAATATTGACTGCAGCCTACTTAATATTTGTTATAAATAACGTATTGTCTTTATTTTAAAACATAATTGAGATAAACTTCAATCACGATTGCGGAGGATCGCGTTATGTAAATTATTGTTGCACGTTATCTGTTTGTATTATTTTATTAATGTATGTAACCGTTTGTTTCTAAGAAGAAAGAAATCAAACATAATAATTTGTAACGGGTTACTTACTTACTTACTCATATACTCTTACTTCTCATTTTTTTTACGGGTTACATCTTCTAGTTATAAATAATATTGTGATGACATTATTACTGACTTATTAAAAGTAAATAAATGTCGCCTCATAATGCGCCTTGAAATCGACCAGTAGATACTTCATTTTTAAATTTTACTAGCTGTTTGTACCCAGCGTTGCCCAGGTTAAGGATTTAGTTAAAAACAAAATTTTGGTGGGCACAAAGATTTCATTATTTTGCAAAATGTAAAATAAAAACAATGCTTCTATTTAATCTGTGCTGGGATGGAGGGAAGTGGGTCCAGGAGGGAAATATCGCCTATGTTACCAACTGGATCCTAAAGAATAAGTATGCACAATTTCAGTTAGATCCGTCGAATGGTACAGATTTGCATGGAAAATAAATCAGGCGGAGGGGGAAGGCTAAAGGGCGAGGGGGGAAATGTCGCCTTTGTTACCCCCCCGAGTTTTAAGAATAAGTCTGCAAAATTAAGGCAAGATCAAACAAACGATGTAGACAGATATTGAGTTTTATTGGTATAAATACGCGAGTTTTCGTTGGGTTTTACTCCCTTTATATTAACTCGTGGCGTCTGCTTGCTTGCCGTCAACAAAAACTTTGGATCGATTTTTGACCCTTTTCCCGTGATCCAATCGAGCTAAAACTTGGCAAGCAGACTCGTGGCGACGATCAAGAAGATCTATCAAATTTTTGTTAAAAAATTTATAATTATAGTATAATTTCGGATTTTTAGAAATGTTATTGTTTTTTTCAAATTGGAATCATTAGAAAAGTTTGATTAGCAATGGCGCGGCGGCCCGATAACGTCGCGGAATATTTTCTAAATTTGTATTACTCCGTCGGTATAATAGGTACATCACTACGAATTTCGAAAATTTACAAAACAATTGGTTCACAGATGACAGCAAAATTGGTTTTTTTGGGAAAAAATCAAATAACAATTTGTTTCTTTTATATTTCTGCTTAGTTTTGAAGAATTCTACATTACTCAAATCTGATTCTGACTAAATCATTTGACGCTGGAAATTCATAAGGTACGATATTGATGATAATTGAATCTATCAAAATCTTGACATCTCAAAACATCTGACATTTTAGAAATATATTAAGTTTCTGTAAGTTTAGTGTTATGTTCTATGTTTTAATTCGTCTTTAATTATTGTTATATTTTACAAAGAAAGGGAGTATAGTAAAAACTTGGTTTTTATGGGTTACTTTTTTACTCCCTTTCTTTTAACTCGTGGCGTCTGCTTGCTTGTTGGCTTGACGAAAAATTTTTGAATCGATTTTTAACCCTTTTCCCGTGATCCAACCGAGCTGAAACTTAAAAAGTAGACTCGTAGCGACGATCAAGAAGGTCTATCAAATTTTCGTTAAAAAAATAATAATTATAGTATAATTTTGGATTTTTAGAAATTTTAATGGTTTTTTCAAATTGGAATCATTACAAAAGTTTGTGTCATATGAACGGCGGCTTGATAATGTCACGGAATATTTAAAATTTGAATTACTCCGTCGGTAGGTATAATAAGTAGTTCACTACGAATTTCTAAAATTCATGACAATTGGTTCACAGATGATAGCACACTTCGGTTTTTTTGGGAAGAAATCAAATAATAAAGATATATTTTTAGAGATTTTTGACATAGATATTTGTCTACACATGTTTCATTTTCAGTCAATCAATTATTTAATTACATGATAGTAAACTTAATTTACAAAGAAAGGGAGTAAAATAAAACTTGGTTTTTATTGGTTAGTTTTTTACTCCCTTTCTTTTAACTCGTAGCGTCTGCTTATCTGCCGAAAAAACTTTGGATCGATTTTTAACTCTTTTTCCGTGATCCAATCGAGCTGAAACTTTGCAAGCAGACTCGTGGCGACAGTAAAAATGATCTAACAAATTTTCGTTTTAAAAAATTTAATTATAGTATAATTTTGGATTTTTCGAAATTTTAACGGCTTTTTCAAATTGGAAACCATACAAATGAGAAAGGAAGCCGTCGCGTGGAGAAGGCGCGAAACCTGTTTCGACTAGTCTGACTCCGTCCATGGTCCGATCAGACGATTTCGCCGACGCCGTGTATTATTACGTATTCAATATTCTATAGGTTTTAAAGATAATAATATACATGGAATATATTTTCCACATGAACTTAAAGCAAGATTAATATGTTGATAGAATATCAAATTGGAAACAATACAAATGAGAAAGGGAGTATAATAAAATTTTGGTTTTTATGGGTTAGTTTTTTATTGGTATAAAACACAATTTTCGAGTTTTGCTACTTTTTATTATATATAAATCATATATAAGCTAGAAATTGAACACATGATAGTCCTCCGCATTAAATAAAAATAAATATGTCTTAACTTACAATAAAAAGCAATGAAATATTCTTTTCCATTAAATTTTTTAAGATCATTATCTATACCATACCTAGTGTGATATTTTATTTTCATACTTATGACTCTTTTTATTAAACCATCCATTTTCCAGTAAGTTGGTACTTTGCTTAATAGCGAATCGATGTATCCATGGATTTCAGGCTTGTTTAATTACATAAATATATAAGATTAACGTTAATTAACTAAGCTAAATAATTTTATTAAATATTTATAATGATAATTATTTATCAACAGCCACAAGTACTTCTTTAGCAATCAGTAATATGAAAGTTTTTGGTCAACTCACAAATCCATTAAAATGAGGAAACAAAGTTAGGGAATGAAATTTGAATTTCGTTTTGTTTGTACTTACTCTATAGTACCTACCACACGTGGGAAAATATTATTTTAAGAAGATAATTTTTGCATAAATTGTATGAAACAATGATTTACATCTCTCAGAAACATGTATCGTACCACCCCTGAAACATCGCGTAGAATATTTTCTAACATATTTCTTTCTCTACATACTTCCGATAAGGGAGCCTCAGTTCTTATTTTTATATATCTAGGTACATATGTGAATAATTTAATAATACGGATGGTAATAGAACATAATTAGATAATGACTAATGCTGAAGTATTTTGAAAAAAGCTATAAGTTTCAACGATTAAAGAATTTAAGTTGGATTTTAAGGTTTTAATTTTTTAATTTGTTCTCAAAGGTTATTAAAATACATATCTTGTTTATTTTATTCATCCAACAATTAGTAATATGTGTATCACTTATATCAATGTTTATGTTTATGTTTATGTGAATATATAAAGCGCCATTTTTGTGTACGAGACGCTTCAAGGGCGCTTTACAGGTGTGACATTATATTTTCTAAAATAAAGCAGCATTATATTATTGTGCCATAATTTGGCATGGCCTCCAAAGTCTTTTTAAAATAAAAGTGAAAAATAATCACAAAGTTAGAGTGAAAATGTAACGAGAATTTTAGTTTTCATTTTTATAATTTTTAGTTTTCATATGAAGTTTGTGACAAATTTAACTGGCGATACCTCCGAGAAAACAAATTCTCTTATATGTTTAAAGTTTATTATCTAAGATTAGCCATCATTATTTCTATATACTCGCACATACGTGATTTCAGAACTGTTTATCTGTAAGTTGAACACAATACTCGTGACGTATCTGTTTTTTTTTTTTTCGATTTAAAATTCTAGCCGTAATTCGTCCTACGGCTAGAAGTTTTATTTCTTCTTAACTTCATGTCAATTCTTCATTTATTTCGCCAACCAATTTCTTCCACAGATATATTCAAGTCGAGAAACCGTGCATTTTTAATGCTGCGAGTTTTGTGCAATAGCGTCCTTCTTCGATAGGTTCTACACCAGGCGCACGTCATGCAGAAATGTTATTTTTTACAAATTCCACCCAAAACTTTCGGTGTAAATTTTATGTCATTTCTATGGTAAATGTAAATACGAATACGACAAATACGATCTGTCGTATCATAATGATATCATAAAATATGATAATGATTTATTTTTGTGAAAAGAAACGTATAGCTGAAATGAGTATTGTTCCCGATTTAATAATATATAAATCTTCTTCGAAATATATTGAAATTTTTCGCCGTATTACGTATACCTATATAAAATATTTATTTATTTAGGAAATATTGTTTACAATACTTCTTTTATAGTGCAGTTATTTTTGTGGATTGAAGCTACTAAAAATAGTTCATTATATATAGTTAAAAATTTAAAAATGTATATACCCATGTAGGTTTCAAAAAAAATTTTTTTTTTTTATCTATATGCGTATATATGTATATTTAATATAGGTGTACCCACTGCACGTCACTGCTTTAAAGGTTGTCATCAAATAGTGGTTTAATTCTCACTTGCCTTCATGACAATTAATATTTTTCACAAAGTCTTAGAACATTTTCGATTTATCTTCTTAAAATGTACGATCCGAAGCATAGTGAACTTTGTCTAAAACAGCCTGTATATTATAAAAATATAATACTGGATTTTTATCGTACCTTACAGAGATTTATCAAGTGTTTCCACCTGGCACAAAATACTACATTATTACTGATGGTTTCCCCAAAAAATTTATGTCTTTAAAGAATCAAAGGTAGGTCGTCAATACTTTTTACGCAGGGACGCTTCTCAATGCTCCATAAATATTTCCCCTAAAACTGTTTTCCACCATTAAAATAACGAATTACCTGAGCATACGTAAAACTTTGAAGAAAAGCGCCGGGCGCCATGTTTCCGTAATATAAAATTGACATATTCCGCACGCAGCCAGCCTACGGAGGCAGGGTACGGTTATCGATATCGCCCCACTATAAATTTATTTTATCACCGGAAAAGGACTTGTAACTGCTCGACACTTCTGCAGGGCGGGAAATATGTACATATTCAGTTAGCCTGTTAGTGGCGCCTCCGGGGGTCGACAAATCAAAAGTGGATCCTCCTTGTTGTTTGTCCTAAGACAAATGCCTCTGGAGTTATTTCCTGTGAAACGCCGTGCGGGTCGTGCGAGCGGTTTCGTAGCCGTGGGGAGAGATGCAATCATGTGTGTGGGGAACTCGGGAAATTCAAAATTAAATTCTCCGCGCGAATCTACAGTACCTACGTAAACTAGTATTTATTGTTAGAATTGAGATGTTTGTCTATGGTTTTGTTTGGTTGAGTGGTATACTAACGCTATACGTTTTACATTACGCTTTTATGATAAATGTCTATGAGAACGAATGCAGTGTAGAATCGAACTAAGGTAATTGATGGATAACGGAATAAATCCTTGGAGATTGATTGGAATATAGAGGCAGGGAGGTGGATGATATTTTAAAAGTACAGAGAAATCTATGATTTAAGCGAAACTATTGTCACGGGACGTAATGTTTTTATTTATCACCAAAAAATCACTGGACACGAACTTAACTAGAGTTTTAATTTTGTAATTCGTTCTAGAATTTTCGCTATACTTTTATCACTTCTGAATAACTTGTCTCTCTTATACTGATGCTCGTTACTTAAATCGCTCAGGATCGCACTAGAAAATTTTTCGCTTGTTGGTAGGTACTTGCGCCGAATATCTGTATCTTAGTCGCATGCGCTTGCAACATGCGCCGCACGATTTCGCTTGTGGATTTCTATGGTGTTTGGCCCATGTAACAACTTTGACACGCTGACTGCGTAGTAGCTGGTCGGTTTTTTTTATATAAGTTATCGTTTTTCTTGATGTTTCGAGAATTCACGAGAAAACACCAGTCATTTAGAGAGATTTCGATGGTACGTAATTCTTTGTGATTCTACCATCTCGTGATATTATATTGAATTAATTAATTACATAAATCTATACCTATAAAACTGAATGTCTGTCTGTCTATTCTCTATACAAATCTACTCTCGACTCAAATTTTGACGCGTAGTCTTAGGGACCCGGTGGGTAACAAAGGTGACATTTCCCTCCTCACCAATGCAAATTTGTACCGTTTCACCGATCTGTATACTTATTCCTTAGGATCAGTAGGATAATATAGGCGACATTTCCCATTTCCCTTTTCCCCTCTAACCCATCCCCTCCCCCAGATATATTTTCTGTACAAATCTACACCGCTTGACCCATTGGATCCAAATTTTCCATACATATTCCCGACGGAAAAAAAGCCACATTTCTTCCCTAGACATCCAATCCATCCCAGCCGTGATTAAATTGAAACACTGTTTTAATTAGAAGCTTTGTATAACAATGGAAACATTGTTTTCCCCCACAAATTTATTTTAAACTTAATCCTTAAACCGTGCAACGCCGGGTATAAACATCTAGTTAAAATGTATTGCTGATCAGAAGTTTACGTAAATATTATGTTTGTAAATTTCTACATGTTAGTAAAAATGTTTTAGAGAATTTTAAAATATGTAATCGTAAATATGATCACAAAAAATAGAATAATCCGAAACCCTAACGAAGGTAGAAAGGTAGTAAGTACATGTAAAATAAAATTTGCAAGTTTATCCCTTTGTTTTTAGTAATGCTTAGTTAATTAAAATTTATTTGTTTCAAAAATGTTTGCACTAAATTCGTGGTTTGCTTTGCTGAGAGAAACTGGTACGAGAGTGCCCATTACTATAACAGTTCTGCGTAAGGGGGTATCTTTCGATTTATCAGAAGTCTAATTAAATTTTCTAGAATAAAATTAAAATAGCGTTTGTTTTTTTAAACTATAACTACTTATTTGCAGAGTTACGTAGATAGGGTTGAATGTCACACTTTTCTGTCGTGTACGTGATAAATTTTTACTTCATCCGCATTCATACATGATACACAATTACTATAGATTGACCGTAATTGTATATTTCAATATTTTCTAAAAAAATATCAAAGGATTCGGCGCGAGGTTGCTAATTTTATCTATTGAACTGATAGAAGACCATTACTAGTATAAATTCGTTCCAAATTTGTTAATACTTCAGAACATCATAAATGCATTTGCAATATAAGTGTTTATCGTCTAAGCGAACTCATTTCGACTGTATTCAGTCTACATAAATTTAATAAAGTTTTTATTAGTTTAGGCATCTTCATAGTAGTCCAAAAATCATAACAATAATGAATGTAGATAAGTTTTGCTTTGTGTTCGAGTTGAATCCGGCATGTGGAGTAATTGGCACTGTGGAGACTGAATAATAAATTACCAATTTTGAAAACCGGGAAAATTAGGTCATTCGTGTAGCATTGTATAATTTTGGTCAACATTATATTTAATCGAGGTTTACGACCACAAAGAAATGTCTTCTCTTTCTAAAGTAATATTTCAAATGGAAAAAGTAATATCAAATCCAAGTTAGGGATCATTAAAAACAGCTTATCCATCACTCGCGAAAATATCACGGTGTATGGGTCTGCTGAGGCTTTTTCTAACTAGCCATAGGTGGACCCGAACAAGATAATACGTATTGTTACGAACGATCATTCTTCCAGCCATATTTTCCCGAGACCCAACGAAGCGCGAGCCGAGGAAAACATGCGATTGTTGTCGGGGAGAATGATTCTAATATGTATTATGAACCGCAGGAAAATATCCGATGATATTGCTTTTCCATTTGATTGCGTACTTTTATTACGCCCAGGAGCGCACTCGTTGTTTACTTTCCCAGGTGTAGGGAAATGTAATCAGAGTGTATTAGAAATGGTTCATACAGAAAAAACACGCATATCAACCGTGTATTTTGAATAGTACGAGCACAATAATTATTATCAGCAATTTTCCTAACGAAATAAATGAAAGGAAGTCCTGATAGGTTTCCTAGATGATGCTTAAGTTTTTTTTAATTAAAAACGAAATATAGAGACACAAATAAATAATCTGTTTTTCTTTCTTTCCTACGGTTTAAAAAATTATGGATAATATAATGAAATGCTAGAGACATCTACAATTATTATTTTATTTTATTTATTTATCATGGACTTAAATACATGTAAGGAAAAGAGAAAATCATCTCAATAGGTGCAAATGCAGTTGACAATAGTTTAAATAATATCTTCACTGTATAATTATGTCAGTAAAAGTAAAAGTAAAAAAAAAGTAGAACACACTGACTACGATAACGTGGACACCAAAGACATTTCAATGTCATTATCATCACTCAGCATAACACATTTAATAATTATTTTGAATGGTGACAATGCACTTCCAATTTCAATGGTTCAGGAAGTACATCAAAGAAAAAAGGAGCCTTGTAAACAAAATTCTTTGACTAAATACTGTCTTTTCAATTCAATTCAATTCAATTCAATTCAATTTATTTAATGATAATATGTACATGACAAACAAAATGTTCAAGGCATACATATTAAGAAGTATATATCAAAAATAAAAATATTTAATAAATTAAAAATAACATAAAATCTGGTCAAAGGTGTAGGAGAATCCCGCTTCGGAAAACCCCCTCAGACACATGGAATATATCAATACCCAAAGCGATTTTGTTCAGCATAGCTGTGGCTCTTCCAACAGGCATAACCATCGGCAGGTTGGTCCTGTATATTGGAATGTGAAACAATCTATGCTGACGATGTCTAGTGTAATTATCAGGAACATACAAACCAATGCTCTGCATAATTTCAGGATTATCGATCATACCGCGCAACAATCGATAAAAATGTGTAATCAAATACACATTCCTTCTAGTCTCTAGACTATTGTAGCCAAGCGTACCCTGCAGAAACTCGGTTGGGTAAAGCCAAGGATAATGCCCGTAATCTCTCATGTAGAGATATCTCAGAAACTTCTTTTGGACTTTCTCCACCATAAGAGAGTACTTGCCCTCATGTGGCCCCCAGATCATCGAGCCACTCTCGAATCTACTTCGCACCAAGGAGTTGTAAAGAGTTCTCAGTACGCGGGTATTCTCAAAAACCCTGGCAGTACGCAGAACAAATCCTAACATTCTCAAAGCATTACCACTGATCGTCTCTATGTGATTGTGAAATGTTAGGTTGCTTACAAATCTAACACCTAGATCTTTAACATTTGATGTTCTTGTCAGATTTTGGTCGTTCATTTTGTAGCGAAAAAATAGAGTTTTTTGGGCCCTAGTGAAGGATGTAACCGAACACTTGGAAACATTAAACAAAAGTTTATTTCGTCTTCCCCATCCACATATATTTGATATATCTGCTTGGAGAAGACGAAAATCGTCCAAAGTTGATACCTTTAAGAAAAGCTTTAAGTCATCCGCAAATAACAGAAAGCGCGAGTTTAAGATTACATTTTTTATATTTATTATTATTATTATTATTTTATTTATTAATTTTTTTTTTTACATCTCAGACCCACAAAACATCACATTGATATTTGTCTGTAGGTGCATCAATACATATATATAAATAAATTGTATTTACCAGAAATACATTCATATTAATTAATTACAATAGATCTTATAAACTCAAATACAAATCTAAAATACTATACAACAATACAAGAAAAAATATAAATATTACCAAAATCAAAATAAGTCTCTTTTATTTAATAACATATTCATTAATTCTGTATTTTGCCCTTTTTTATTAATATCCATTTTGACACGACATGGAATTTTATTAAATATTTTTGGTATGACATATTTTAATGTTCTTTGTCCATATTTATTTATGACCTTCGGTATTCGTAGTCCTTCTTTAACCGTAAATCTGGTACTATGTTTATGAATCAATCTATGCTTATATGTCCCATCTTCATGATAGCGTGTAATTAGTTTGTACCACAAGATAGCATTAATTGGCATAGAGCCTTGTTTCTTGAAGAGTTCCTGTATATCTTTAGTAGCACTTTCTTTATTTATTAATTTTATAGCCGAATTTTGAATATTTTGAATTTTTCTAATATTAGTTTTTGCAAGTTAGACCCCAGCTAGTTATTCCATACCTTATTACCGATTCCGCTAAAGATTGATATATAGTTTTCATAGTATGTATCGGAACATAGTATTTAATCTTGTGCATACATCCCAATACAGTTCTCAACCTCTTACATACCTTATTTACCTGAATATCCCATTTGAAAAATGTATCTATGGTAATACCAAGATATACGTATTCATTAACTAATTCAATTTTTTCACAATTACACGATGCATTAATTCCGGAATGCAAGCAATCACAATTATGGGAAATAATATTTATTTGATTAGTCACAGTTATATGAGGTGACCTTACATGAATGACTTTTGTTTTTTTGCATTAATAATTAAATCCATATCATGAGACCATTTAAGTAAAGCATTATAATCTTCTTGCATACAATTTTCCACCCATCTTATATTATTAATAAAAATCGAAAACAACAATGGACCCAGGTTAGATCCTTATGGGACACCCGAGAAGGTAAAGTCTTTACACTTATCGGTTTATAAATTAGAAAATAACACATTTTAGTGTTATGTATTTGCTGAGTTCTTTAGACAATAACATTTTTTTGCGAAAAAATGCATTATATATATTTGCAAGTAAGCCAATACTTAATCACAATATCATCAACACCCATGATAGACCCTGCAACGGGATGCTGCCATGTTAATTTTGGGAACCAAACAATCGAATTTTTAAAATACCTTTTTCCACTATTTGTAGGTAGGTATATCGTTTGAATTTGAAATCAACCAAAAATGTGTATATCCGTAAAAATCCTAAATCTGAAAATACTAGGAACAAACAACATAAACAACAATATATTATTTTATTTATTAGTGTCTTTGGCTTGCTCTAGCAACATATATTTAATGTATCAATGCAATGCGATCATGTACGAATTGGCAAATATCCTGCACAGCGATTAAGTGTTTACCTGCAGTATATGTGGCAATCAAACAAAATAAAATTGATACGCTTTAAATATTCTCGATAACATGAAGTGCGAATAACAAAAGAGTATAGATATTTAATGAAATATGCAGTAAATATTAAGAAAAAGTTTTGAATTATGTATTTTCGTGTCTTACAAAGTCTTCCGGGACCGCCTGCACAATGAGTCTCAGGGACCGCCCAAACAATGCGTCCCCGGGGCCGCTCGTACAATGGGTCTCCGGGACCGCGCCGCGACCCGGCGAATACGTAACGCGGTAAAATGGTTGATTTATTTCCACCGTTTTTTATTTCAGGATATATACGGGCGAATGTCTTAAAATTTAATCTTCCTTTGTGAGGTCCATAAAATATCCCACTTCGTGCAGGTGAACAATTTATCACATAATTAATTTAAGACTTTTTAAATTAAATCCCGCCATTTTGTAAGTTAATTAAATATGTACGAAGGTTTCGTTTCATTGATTTAAGCAGCTTAGTTAATATGATGTACAGCGTGTATTTGTTTTATCTGAGATTGAGATGAGTCTAAAGACCAAGTGGTTGGGGATTCGTTCACTGTTCCCAGAGATCGTCAAATTGTCGTACCTACAGCGCGAGCTCGTAGCTTAGTTTCAGTGGTAATCAGAATATAGGTGCGAAATATATTCCTGCGCATAACTTTAATTAGAAATGTTGGACGCATGCTAATGCGGGGAAACACATCACCATACATTTTTTCAATAAACTATACTTTATCATCATCTGTATCGAAACTCTTTGGTACGGAAAATCTCCTAGAAATCAAAACTTAGCAGAAAATAAATAAAAAAACTCGGAAACTGGGTGATCTATGTGATCGTAATTTAGTTTCAAATTAAAAATTACATTATTTTTATCAATATTATAGAAAAACCGCACACAGATACAAGACGCTTTCAGAAAACAATCGAACCCCTTTTTTTTCTTTCACAGATCTCACACAAGCTTTCTCTTGTTTTAAAATGTTACATTTTTCAAACTTCAAACAATTTCAAAATAATAAAGTAGGTACCTACATACATCCTATCACTTCCAAACTATCTGAAGTTTGAAAAATGAAACATTTTAAATGTGCTGATTTTCCTCATTTTATAACATAATACATTATCTTATATCTGTAGATAGAAGGTAAGGCATCATATTTCAGCTGCTAGGCATGTTTAAATATATGATTTTGGATGTAACAATCATCATCAATGGCTCTTCATCCCATTGTGGGCCTTGGCCTGCTCCAACATTCTTCTCCATCTTCCTCTATCCTGACATGTACTCCTCCAATCCCCGATGCTTACCTACGTATTTTCACGTCTTGCTGCACTCCATCCACCCATCGGAGTTTGGGTCTACCAATCTGCGTCTATCTTGATGTTTTGGGTGGAAAAGCCTTTTTGGCATTCTCTCTTCACTCATCTTTCTACGTGCCCTGCCCATTGTAGCCTCCCTATTTTGATGGTAAATTGTAAATATTGTAGACCTCCTTGTTGTATCGTATTCTCCAAACTCCGTTTATCTGTACTGGACCGAATATTTTTCAGAGTATTTTTCTTTCAAATACAAGAAGAGACATTTCATCCTTTTTACTCAAAACCCAGCGTTCAGAGTTATACGTTAATACAATACCTATACTTTACACTACACAAATACCCATTTGCGGAAAAGAGGTCTTAATTAATTTATTTGCTAAATAAATTGCATTTTTTCATTATTTTTTATACGCCAACATACATATATATTTTTTATACAAATTATTTTTACTACTAAATTATTCAATAATATCTACTTGTTTTTTCTATTCATATTATATATTTATATCTCCAATTAATTGATTAGTTTTATAGGTATATATTATTTTGTTCTCACTTTATTGTAAGCTGCTCGTCTCGGAACAGGTTCATCCTAGTGAGATGAGTGTTTCTTTTTCTAACCAACATGTATTAAGTTCAGGATAAATAAATAAAAATTAATAAAATACTAGACACACTGTGTAGTTCGTTCATCATTAATATAGTTTCAAGAGGTGCAGTTCCTCTAATCATCAGGTATATTTGTTAATTAAACGAAATGCTGTTGTGTCAAATTTTCGCGTGAAGGAGCTAAACGTGGAAGGGGGATGACTGCTTTCGTTCATTATTGGGAATAAGAATAAGGAAAGCGTTCTTCTTCTTATGGTGACATCTCCTATCGGAGGTCGGCGATCATTCTGGCGATTACGATTTTATTTACCGCCGCACGGAACAACTCAGTCGAGATACACTTATACCAGTTCGTCAAGTTACGCAGTCATGAGATGAGGTGTCTTCCTACGCTTCTTTTACCACTTATCTCCCCCTGGATGATGAGTTGACTTAGACTATATTTTGGTCCTCTCATAATATGTCCAAGATACTCCTGCTTTTTTGATAGTTCGCAGCACTTCTCGGTCTTTTTCCATACGCCGGAGGACTTCATCCTTCGTCACTCTATCCACCCAGGAAACTTTTGATATGTGTCTATAGATCCACATTTCATAAGCCTCGACTTTGCGGATTAGCTCTTGGTTATGTGTCCATGCCTCCACCCCATATAAGAGAATGGAAAAATCGTAACACTGAACCATAAGCATTCTAACTTGTAGGCTTAGGTCACGGTTAGAAAATAACGGTAAATAAAATAAAGAAAATAATGGAAAGTGTAAAGGGCTAAACTTTCAGCGAACGTGATCTTAACAATAAAACTGTTTTAATTTTTTTTTGTATTTCGACGGTTCTAAATTAATCATTGTTAATTCTTTATGTGGTATGTACCAAACAATATAAAATTGTAAAGAGATGGAATTAAACCCCTTCCTTAGGCGAGGGGATTGGGTCACAATGGAAGAACGTTCCCCCTTGCGTATATTTAAGACGCATTTATATTGCAGTTAAAGTATTTACTATTGCATAATGAAATCCCTTAGTAAATAATATGTGTTTTGCAAAGTATTTTTTTAAATTCTTTAAATATCTTAACAAACTGAGTCTCTTCAAGTAAAACGTGTTTTTGTAGCAACTTTACTTTTTAAAATATATTTTAGAGTAATAGTTTGACAAGAAATTTACGTTAGTTCATGTTTATACATTTTAGTGGTCTGTGGTGGGTACTGAATGGAGAAGCATAGTCTTTTAACCATGGTAGTGTTAAATATATAACAACTCAACACAAATGTAGTGCATAGTTTAATTTAAAAAAATTGTTTAATAATATAAATGCCATTCAACTATCATAATATTTTTGTCTCTCTACATAAAGTTCATCACTACTATTAAAATAACATAATTATTTGATGTGTATTTATAAAATGAAATTTGTAATAATATAAAAAATATGTATTTAACACGGATCAGGAAGTGATGTGTTGTGAAACCCAAAAATAAAAATAAAATGAATAATACAAAACTGTAAATCTCATGTCAGGCAAGAAAAGTGTTTCGAAATGTACCCAAGTGGACACAGAACTCGTTTCCGTCTCTCTCGGGGGGTACGGGGAGGGCCGGGCCGGGGGGAGCCGCTCGCCCCACCAGCTCCCCCCCCAGGCCTACTGCCAGCCGCACCACCACCCCCGCCACCACCGCAGGCTGCGCCGCACTTTCAGCGACGGCCACAGCCGCAACACCAGCGAGGAGTACTTGCTCAACAGCTGCGCCCTGGACAGCTCCTTCGGAAACGAGGAACTCGAGGAGCTGCCCTATAACTACGAAAGACCCAAGTACTCGGAGGAGCAGCTCATCTCCCGAGCGTACGGCAACCCCTACCCGCACCAGCCCGAGCTGGTCTGCAACTGCGTGCACCCCAAGTACTATTACAGCAGCAACACGCTGCCTAGAGAGAAACGGCTCGATCCTTTCTACTTCAGCGATCAGAACATCGCGAGTCGCGCGGTGACGAACAGGTCCAGCGAGGAGTTGATAAACAGCCAGCGCAGCCTCGACAGGAAGCAGAGGCCCAAGTCCCAACTGTCGAACGACCGGAAGGGAAGGGCGGCTCGGACGTGGGACAGGCGGGCGAACAATAAGTTCGAACTTAATTTTTTACCAGTGAGCAAAGAGCGCTCCCTCGACGGGGAAGACTACCAGTTCAGGAACACGAACAGGGAGGCCTGCTCGCCCAGCCGGTGCTCCCACTCCATCTACTCCGGGGGCTTCCACCAGCCCCGCGTGCACGCCCCGCAGTGCCGCAAGTTCGCCGGGAGCGGCGATCGGGACGCCTTCGACTCCCAGCACCTGTTCGGCGCCAAGTGCGAGGGGGCGTGCGACGACTACTACTTGGACGAGTACGAGATCGGGAAGGCCTGCGCCAGGTCGCTGCCCCCCCACTTCGGGGACGACGGCAGGAGATCAGAGTCGAGAGGGGAGGGGGAGATGAGGCCGAGGAAGAGCTGGGAGCGGCTGGGGGGCAGGAGGGTCATCGTGCCCGACGGGTGCGAGCAGGACGACACGTTCGAGATGATGTACAACGTGAGCGGCTGCCAGTGCGAGCGGTGCGACCACGCGGGATACCCCGGAGGATACTGCCATCATCAGGTAAGAAAATCTATATTAATAAAATAATTATCCAAATACATAATTCACCATGTAACAATGTCCATTACAAGGGCTACAATAACGCAAAAAATGCAAAATTCTTTATGTAACAGTATCTGTGACTAGAATGCGACCACTATAAATTGGCGTGCAAGGGAGGGCGTCCCTGTCGCGTAACAGAAGTTGCCAGGGTGTAAATTTATTACACAATACATAATGTACAGAATGTCGCCTTTAACAGAAATTTGGTCGGGCAGCATTAAAGAAACCAAGCCGTAATAGCGGCCGTTCTTTCTGTCAAACTGTCAGACGGTAATATCGGTCCATTATTTGCTTTTTCAGCTTCGCAAAACTTTAATACTTCATTGGCAATTGTTCTTGCATCATCTCGGACTGTTTAGGATGGAATAATTCAGTGTATATTCGTAATCAAGATGTCACAGCTCCCGAGAAAATACAAAATTCTACTGAATGACAGGGCGAGGGGTTACTGCCGGGTGCGGGCGGGACGGGTTTTAGTTCCAATGTCGCCGCACGCCAAGTTATTGTAGTCAAGCAATATAGCTATCAGATGACGCAAATAATGAGCTATAAAAAACAAATAATGAGGCATAAAAGAAGAGTACAGATTTTTTTGCGAATATCTTTTTGTTGTTTCTTTTCCCTATGTAACAATGTCCGTCACCAACGCTACTAAATGGCACTGCTTACACAAACATACTATGAATTAATTATAATTGGAATTTTGTCTAAAACTGAAGCTAATGAAGTAGAATATAAGAAAATTTTGAGTTATGAAATAAATTTTTTTTAAACATATTTTATAAGAACGTAAATTTAATTTAAAGATATCTTTATAGAAGAAAATTACATGTTTTAATTTGTATAGATACTGCTAGGTTGTAGAGACACAAAATTTATGTAAAGCTGAAATTCAAATATAAAAATCTGACATTTTCCACTGGTTATTTATTGTCAATTAATAATCTCAATAGTAATCAGGAATGGAGGATTTTTTTTTAAATTCTGTTAAAAATGCCTTCCTATTTGTACGCTCCATTTATTCAGGAAATGAAATGTCAAATAGTCGATTAATAGTATATAACGACGTCCCTTTTCATTCGTTTCTGTATTCAGTATATTAGATTCTATTCAATATTTAAGAACGTTGAAAATTAAATGATTTGTTTTTCGAATTTTTTTTATTTTTATTTATTTTATTTTTTATTTTATTTTATTCGGTCATCCAACAGGGAGACACAATCGCTTGGTAATATGAAATACAAAAAAATAGTTGAATGTCTCCCACAATTAAAGGATAACATAATTCTACGTATCTAATTATTCTAATTCTACTTATCCTAATTATCTAATTCATAGATAATATACTGCGTAATATTCCTGTTTTGCTAATAAGAATTATTAAATTTTTTATAACTGTTCTAATTTTTACTTTATATAAAATATTGTTATAAACCGCGTCGACGTATGATATATTATACTCGAGATAATCTCGTAGACACGTCTCTGTCGGCTTTTGTAATTCATCGTATACGCACTGAATGAAGACATCCCTATAAAGGGTGTATACGTATAGTTAACTACTCCACTAAACTAAAAAGCAGTATCTCCATTAAACAAATTACTGAGTAAATCAAGGAAACGAGAATGTAGCAATTTTTATCATTTTAATTTTTTTCGCTCAGTCAATAGATATTGTATTAATACAGATAAAGGTTATTTTATTATTATTTGAGGTATTTTTATATAGTTTAAATCTAAAAATTGCAAATAAGCTACAATAAATAAAAGCCCCAGATGGATAAACTGCAAGTTAAAAATGCTTGTATTTCAATATTTTTATGGAAATACGGCAAACAAGCTTATTATTAAGGTAAAATATGACCTCAAGTATGCAAAACCACAAAAAAGTTTTTTTTTCCAAAATGTATGGATTTAATGCCTTTTAGCTAAGTGGAGCAGAATACACTTATAAGAGATAACAAAGTGATTTTATTGTTTAAAAATGGTTTACTTATGTAACTGTATGCACCATGTGCGGTATTTTATTTTTTGTGATTTCAACTCACTCTTGCCGAAATTTGACCTCAAAAGTTGGTTAACGTGGAAAAGGTATATTTTTATCTATCTATATTTATCTGGAGGGAACAAATATGACGAATGCCGACAGTTCGATGACGTCACAAACAAAATGTAAAATTAATGTAAATATCATGGTGATAAATATAATATATGTGGTGATAAAGATAAATATAAACACAAATAAGGTGAATATCAGAAAATTAAAAAAACTGAAATTCTGGTTATTTATTTTACTAAAGCCCGGTCGTGTCAAGTTAAATTAAAATACAAGTTTCGTAAAAAAAATTTACTTTAATGCAATTTGATACAATCGGGCCGAGTTTTTTCTCTCTCCTGAAAAATTTGGTTTTTGCATACATACCCTTTTTATAGGGATGCCTTCAAATCTCAATCGAGTTTTGCGTCGTAGATCGCGTTAACTGTACGTCAACTATCAAATATCACTCCATCAACCATAGATTCGTCAGTTGGATGAATTCGAATATCCCCAGCAGCAGTTAAAATGTAATGATTGTTATTTGATAAATTTCTTGTGTTTGTCAAACACTTCAGAATATATAAATCTGTAAGTCTATATGATTCTAGATGACATTTATGTGCATATGACGGACGTCAATTTGAAATCGAATATCATGTTTTAGAGTTTTTGTCTCTTTCTACCAATATCAAGTATGAGTAGGTACACCCTCTTTTTTGACGCGATTTTTTACATGATTTTGAAATACCACTAAAAATAATGAATACTATATTTTTGCACGAATTATTTATTTTAGTAAGTAAATTTATAACAAAAATCATAGATGAAACATTTTCTAACAAACGACAAAAGTCTTCATTGGATTCAAACACAAGTGTTAGACATTGATGTCAGCAATTTGTGATTAGCAATAGATGAAATCAATTTTTATCTAGTCGGCCATAAACGTGCTCATGTACCTATTATTAGCTAGCGATGAATAGTTACTAAGCAATCCTCAGGCTTATAACGCACTAGCGGCTAGCCGTGGTGCGGCCCCCCGTTGCGGCAAGCCGCACTTGGATTTTCCCACGAATCCGCATGATATCAATGCGGCCGAACTCGCGGCCAGCCGTCAGCCGCTCCGGTCGTCTTGGGACTGCGGCTAGTCGCACCGGTTGAATTAGGGATGGGTAAAAAATATCGATATATCAATATATCTATATTTTTTTTTAAAAATATCGATATTTATCGTCGATTTTTTTTTTCGCGATATATCAAATATCGATATTTTTTTTCGAGTATCAAATTAGTATGTTTTTTCGATATATTTTTTTGGTCACCAAATTAATATATTTTTTCTGGCGACCTTTTTTTTTTTATAACTTCAGTTGGTTTTTAGCGAAATTTAAAATAAATTAAATTTTAATAAATATTATTATTAAGTTCTACGGGTTAAGTATTTTTATGTGTTACAGCTGTTTCGGCTTGTAAGGCCATTATCAAACAGTGGATATACCACGTACAAACGACTTATTTATACAATTTTAAGTTACCCCTTCCCCTTCCGCTTTATTATTGGTTTTTTAAAAAACCAATAATCAAGGACATAAATTAAAATAATATTTATAAATAACACTTGCAGAAAACGGGGAATTTTGATAATTAAGCGTAACGTTAACCGAGGCACCTTTAACGATAAGTGCCCGGGAAAAAACGTACATTACTACAGGGCTTCACCACAAATATCTAATTACTATAAAGGGGAAGGGGTAACTTAAAATTGTATAAATAAGTCGTTTGTACGTGGTATATCCACTGTTTGATAATGGCCTTTGAAACAGCTGTAACACATAAAAATACTTAACCCGTAGAACTTAATAATAATATTTATTAAAATTTAATTTATTTTAAATTTCGCTAAAAATAAATATGGAGTTCTACAAATTAAACACAAAAACCATAAATAAATAAAAAAAACTTCAGTTGGAACATAGTTGTGTTCGTTGCGCAAAAACACAGAACGTAGTTTTTTTATGTACGCCCAAGAAGTAGGTACTTCTAACGTGCGAACAAAAGTACACGCACCGATTTTTTTAAACATAGTTGCAACGCATTTATCGTATAAATAAAGTGTACAAGTCACCTACCGTTCCACTAAATCTCTGAGATTTTCAGCTAAGATCTTTCTCAGATTTTTCTCCACGTCTAATTTCTTCGATACGGGGCATTAGAAATTTAGGTTACATTACTTTTACGATTTCATATTTTAATAAATTACGTTTTGTAAAGCTATTAATGAATATTGTAACATTTCAATAAGCAAAAATATATAACTATCTGTTATTTTCTTCATACAACCCCCCAAGCCTATTTTAACCGGCACACGCAGGCATTATTACGTGTTAGGTGTATATGAAGATATGTATTCAACAAAGGTTTTGGCTTCCGTTGTTCACATTAAAAAATAATTTTGCAGCAAAGCCATAAATAATGCAATATGGAGTGTCTCCGGAAAATACCTTCACATTTTTTTAGGTAGGCTTTGGAATATTAGTGCGAACACGTCTAGAAGTAGGTAGGTACTTAGATTTGTATTTTTATAGCAATAAATTATGTTTTATTTATTTATTTGTTTGGAAATATTAACAGATATGAGAATTGATATGTATAAATGTATGAGAGTGAATAGATAGTAATGAACTTATTAAATTATATCCTAACATATTTCACATAAAAATAATTTTTAAATGATATAATATTAATAATAGATATATTGTAATTGTAATTGTTTTAAAAATCAAAATAAACGCTGTAAACATCAAGCGACTTTCAACAAATTACTCCGCAAGGAGTACTACATCAACAGGTATATTTACACACACACCTCACACCACCAACCCCCAAATATTATTGAAAAAGGCCTTTCACAAAGTTACACAAGAAAATTTCAGAAAATATTCCATATATTGTTTTTTTTCACAAAACTGCACAAAAAATAGGTCCAATCCCCCCTTCTATTCCACCTGGCTATTCCACCCTCATCCCTGTAATTTAAACTGAAATTTTGCATAGATACACTTTAGATCGCTGCGTAAAAAACACAAGCACTATTTCTTCTTCTCCTGTTTTATTTTAAATCAAAGCCATCCTTTCCCCTGAATTAATTAAGTATTATATTGAATGCCATCCATTTCCAATTTGGCGTACTTATTTTTTATGACCCTGAAGGGAGTGTAGAAATCCCACGTCTCACCCTGCCAATCCCCAGGCATAAAACCCTCCACCGTCCTTGACCAAGGTCTACGAGCCTGCACAAAATAATGACAAAACCTCTTTTTTAACTCTTATAAATTAAAGCTAAATCTGAATGAGATCCTGTATGGGTGGGTCAAATATAATAATATTATACACAACAAATTAATTAAATTAAGCTAATTATAAACTTTAACATTATTTTTCTTTATATTTAGGTAAGGTTGTTGAAATAGTGCAATGCGTGCAATGCATGTGCCCAGTACAATGTTTACAAGTTAACTTGCGAACTGAGGTGCTCCGTTTGAGAAACTCCGCATTCATATAAGGGTGACACCCTTGAGCCCCATGGCATATTAATTTTGTAATTTATTATCCAGAGAACTCGTTTAGGTTGTTATGAGCTAATTAAATACTATTAAATTGTCAGGAAAAAATGTCTAAATTTGTGGAAGTGATAAGGTAGGATAGATTACCTGCAATGAATTATGACAAGATAGATAGTACCAATATTTACCGGGGTAGTCGCGTCAAGTTAATTTGCTTACAAAAATACATTGTATTTTAATTTAAATTTAATTGAACTTTGTAATGCACACACGTTGAATAAATTTAACACGACTATTGTTTCAAGAGGAGCAGTCCCTCTCATAATCAGGTGTAATTTATTACCAACATAAGTACAGAATTTTTGAAAATATTTGAGAAGAGTAACGGGTCGCGGAGCAGAGAGGGTAATTTTTTGTGTGGTCTTTAAGGGGAAGATGCTGAGGAGCGGAGACTTTTGTAAGAATATGATGTTGTTTAATACCTGGGAGTGCTCCTCTCGAAACTACAGTCGTATTAAATCAACTCAACGTGTGTGCATTACAAAGTTAAATTAGGATTAAATTAAAACAATCATATCGCACCGCAAAGTAACTGCCATATCAATTAATAATACATTAATATTTTCGGCAGTACAAAATATAATAAATAAAATAATTATTATAGATACGTTGGTTCTATGCTTTTTACTTAACAACAAAATGTTGGACGGCACGGATAAAATGAATTATCATGAAAACATACAATCTATGATTGATACTTGCAATATGAGAATAATTATTTTGAGAATAGAAAAAAAATATCTGCCTATAATATTGTTTACTCTTAACCCTAGAAAACTTTTGATATTTTTTCTAAGCGGTGACTTTTTATTAATCGATAAGGCTAACACGTACATCGTATTTCGAAAATGGCGGTACTTACTAGCGCGACATAACCGTCGCTTCCAACGTTCTGTTGGTGACTGAGTTGACGCAAATAATCAACGCGATATTCTCAATAGTTCGAAAGAGAATGCAATAAATGTTCGTCGTGTTAGTCGAAACGACTAAGGGCCGGTTGTTGCAAGTTAGGTTAAAGTAAAAGTTCAATTAAAGCATAGATTTTTGCGTTCTACATCAATCAAACGATTCGTTTCCGTAAAAATCTATACTTTAAAGATTTTTTATTTTAATCCAACTTGAAACAACCGGGCCTAACAGAAGCTTTCTAAAGTATATCTATTATTTTGTTTTTCGCTATTCACATATTATTTTTTCTTTTACTTATAGTTGTTTCTCATTTTCATTTTATATGTACTTGCTTTTACTATTTGTATATTTTCTTTTAAGTTTTTTTTTACTATTTGTATATTTTCTTCTTTAATTTGTAAACTTTCTGACACAGATTTTTTCAGCGAAACATGGATGGTACAATAAAGTTTTAATGTGTTAATTGTATAAATATATATCTATAGATAAAATAATTTTTTAATCACGATAATATACCTATTTGAATTTAATGTTATCATTCTATTTTTAATGATCCTAGAAATTTTCAAAACGCCCGAGTATACGAAAAAAATTAAAGAAGAAGTAAGAGTCAGTTTGCATCTACTCTGTATTGTCCTTTTCGCAAGGTCGGAGACAAGCTAACATTCATGTTGTAAATTTAGTTACAGTCATGTTTCAAGGTTTGTTTGTTAGTTGGTCAGTAGAGTGACTCAATAAAGTTATTAATAAATATCAATATTACGTGCGTATTAATATTAATTTATCTACTGTAATAAATTTTTAATAATAAATATGCGAAATTGACGAGCAACAGACTGGAGAGATGATTAACGACATAATTGACATGTAAAATAAAAAAATCGAAATTGGATAGTAAAAATGCCTGCGTGTTATTTTGTCATGGAACATCCACTCCGTTGAAGGAATAACCAGGCCAAAATCTGGCGGCATCAAATACTTAAACCCCAGTGGTCGAATATAGAGTTATTTTATTTCTAACATTTAAAACATCTAACTAAAGAAGGTATCTCTTTTAAATATTTTAATCGGTTTGAGTAGAGCGATGCGGTTTAAGACGCAGGCCGTTAATTATTGGAAAAATGAAATAATTGAATATATCGTGTTAATATTTTAATTCATATTAAAAAAAAAACTAACCCATAAAAAACAAGTTTTTATTTTACTCCCTTTCATTGTAAATTAAGTTTACCATCATGTAATTAAATAATTGATTGACTGAAAATGAAACATGTCTAGACAAATATCTAGTCAAAAATCTCTAAAAATATCTCTTTATTATTTCATTTCTTCCCAAAAAACAGAAGTGTGCTGTCATCTGTGAACCAATTGTCATAAATTTTAGAAATTCGTATTGAAGTACCTATTATACCTACCGACGGAGTAATTCAAATTTTAAATATTCCGTGACGTTATCAGGCCGCCGTTGGTAGTAAA
>JADDOH010001167.1:0-153857 GCA_016648135.1 Agrypnia vestita
GGCCGTCGCCCTCGATACAAAGACCGAGGCAAGAACGCTGAGGACAGCAAACAGGCGACAAAGTAAGCCGGACCAATGACCGAGTACAAAGGCAATGTATAGCGGGGGACACGGAGAGCGAGGAAACTCGCCTTGCTGATCTAAACTAAATATCTACACGCGCGGCCGAGTAAAGACGAAATCATAACAACCCCGAGCCTTTGTTTTAGATCACTATATAAGCCGGCGCCTGCAGAGCCGAGTATCTCACTCGCCCAGTGTCATTCTTACGGCGAAGCGCTTCCCGATCAAAACCTCACTTCTCGGGAAGCTATCTATCGAGCGGAAGCTCTCGTCATCTAGCGATTCATTATTGTCTACCTATAATTATTGCACTTGTAACTTTTGTCAACATATATACTTCAAATAAATTCTGTCAAACCATCGCGACTTTTACATCATCAACAACAGCAGAGATCTCCGACTCTACAAACGGAGTGGTGACCCTTGAGTTCAACTCTATCCAAAACCGGTGGGCTCATCCACCTCCAAACACCCGTATTTAAATACAGTCAGTAGACTAGAAATCACGCGTAATCGTAGACGTTTTACAGTAAATTGAAAAATACCAGAAAGGTTTAGACGTCAGTCGCTCATACAAGGAAGAATTCCGTATATAAAGGGCGACGTAACCGTTACACGAACACATTTTTTTTATGACAGTTCAGCAACAAAACGTTCCGCTGAAAGAAGCGAATCAGAAAGTAGGCGGCAGTTAGTTATTTGTGCAAATGCAGTTGACAATAACGCTTTCACGAATAATTTAATAATAGTGTCAGAAAATAAATAAACATTTAAAATCATAAACATTTTTTTAAAATGTGACAATGTATTCAAAATCCTAATGTTTTAGAGAAGAACAACAAAGGAGCCTTGTAAAAAACACTTTGTACAAAAACTGTCTTGAATACGTTGAATATATACATACGGGGTGTAACAGAGCTAGTCCACAATACTTTGAAAAAATGTTCAAGCAACCATGGCCTAATATCGATAGTTATGGAGTTATGCAATATCGGAGTTTGCATTTCTTTTTTAAGTATTTCTGACTTATTTTTTACAACACGTTGAAGTGTCATTATAGTAACTTGAATCGAAAAAAAAATCTTCTCGACATTACCTGGAAGAACATATCCTTTAACAAGTGCATTTTGATTTTTTTGTTTCAGATGATTTTGTTTCGAGTTGTGCTGTACACCGCAAAACAACTTTTTTTTAAGTCGCCTCCGGAGATTCACTGCCACTCGCTTAAATATAAATATTTTGCAATGAAATTTTTTAAAAGTAATGTTTACGTAATGTTTTAATATATAAAAATTAAATAAATAAACTAACCCTACCTGTATCGCCAAAATTTTTTCTTGAAAACATGCCTTTCTTTCACCGAATTAACCTTACCCTCCCCCCCCCCCTTAAAGGGAATGAATTTTTCATATTAGATATAAGTTACCGTGATGATAGTTCAACGTTTTGCAAAAATCAAATCAGAAACATTGAAAAAAAATGCAAACTTTGATGTCACATATCTTCTTAACCATTGATATTAAATATCTCATGGTTGCTTGAACATTTTCGACTCATAATCAAGGCCGAAATCTACTTTTAAAGTATTGTGGACTAGCTCTGTTACACCCTGTATAATAAATATTTGTATTTTTTACAATAAATCAACGATATATATATATAGAGTTATTTGGAAAATATTAATAACCCCGCAGGACTATATTCCTGCCTTGATTATAAGTCGAAAATGTTTGCGCTATCATGACATAATATCAACAGTTATGGAGATAGCGATATCAAAGTTTGCATTTTTTTTTCAATATTTCTGACTTGTAAAACGTTGGACTCTCATTACAGTAACTCATATTGATTAGAAAAATTCATTCGCTTCAATAAAAGTTAAATAAAGTGGATTCGAAAGTTTTTATTTTTTATTTGACTTGTGTTAAAGGGAATGAATTTTTTATATTCGATATAAATTACTGTAATAATAGTCCAACGTTTCGCAAAAAATAATAAAAAATTAGAAAAAAAACAAACTTTGATGTCGCATAATATCTTGAACATTTTCGACTCATGATTAAGGCAGGAATATAGTTCTATGATGTTATTAATGTTTTCCAAATAACTCTGTATATGAATACTTACAATATTCTATTCCTAGTACTACATCTCTGAAGTAACTCCGGGCCAGGTTTTCAGGGATTGGCTGCGAATTGGGCTGCATGACGGGCCCTCGTTCTACCAGCTCGAACACCAAATACAAGTGGTCTTCTAAGGGGTCGTCCAGGACCTGCGGAATAAAACACACATAACTTTATATTGCTAATTGTCTAAAGAGTAATTGTGCAAAATTTGGTTAAGATCGAACAAAGAGTATAGGAAATGCATAGAGAAGAGACAGACATACATTTAATTTTACAAATGAGAATTTCTAGTTACTAGTGCCTAGACACTATGATAAAGATAACAAAAGTAAGAGATAAGTGAAGTAAGAAAGAAAAATATAAAGTTTTGAAATTTAATAGTCTATCGATTCTCCGAATCTTCGTCATGGATTCCGGCATCAAAGAACACGTAAATTAATGTAAGTGGTCCCTTTCATATTTGCACAACGTACTCAAATGAAAAGTTTAATGTTTTGTTAGATCCAAAGAACCCACCCCCGTTTCATCCAGAACCTCGTGGAGTGGAGAGGTATCCAGTACTTCCTGTTTTTAACTGGTTAGGGCCAAGTCACAAGGTTCGGTGGTTAATAATAAAACTACCCGCGCGGATCAACCTCAACCCTTTGGGTTATATCGAGTGTAAAGTATTCCGTTCAGTAATTTCCTCTTTGGCCATTAGGGGTGCACTGGAACGGAGATAATCTGGGAATTAATAAATGAACCTGATATTATATATACTCAGTCGTGGGGTGGGTCGCAAAATGAATGACGTAAATCGAGGGCGGTGTGAGAATGTTATCTGAATTGAAAATTTACAGAAGAATTCAATTAGATTAGCTAGGATTCGAGACTGTCCATGATTTTTCTGAGAAAAATTCCCAATTTTTTACACACAACCCTCTGAGAAGCTGGTAGCGACTGAAAGGATTGAAGGCGAGATTTTTTTCACTCGTTATATACCTCTTTCAATTTAAGAAAGACAATCGAATTAGTATGTGTAAGCTGTGCGTACGAGGCACATTGTTTCGTTGTGTTGGTTTTTATATCCGTAGACACCAACACAACGAAACAATGTGCGCCGTACGCACAGTTTACATGAAGTTATTCGATTGTTTCTCTTAAATGGAAAAATGCAGAACAAAGACGCTATTGGTTACCAATTAAGAAAACATCCTAATTGTGGACTGCAAAAATGGTGGAGTAAATTATCAAAAACCAAGGGTTACTTACGGTCACAAGGTTATTCAGAAAATACTGAAAAAAACCAACAAACAATAATACTACCGTAACTATTGACCCTACAATCCTTAGTGCATCTTCAAGTTTTTTCTTATATTAATCTCTGCTTCGGATCATTTTTCCCTAGGTTTGGATTTCTAAGGCAGAAGTGCTTCTGATATCCTTGTCGCTTCATCTTAGCTAAGACCTTATTTCTATGCTATTTAGCAGCATCGATTGAGATGCTTACCATATTGTACAAATTGTTACGGCAGAAACCATTCATCGAACGTTCTTGAACCACCTGTACAGTGAGAAAACCTCCAGAATCTTGTAAAATCTACTTATACGATACGCGCTTTCTAGAAGCACAGGAGTACGTAGGAGGCGGAACATGAGAGAGTGCGGGGCATAGCATAGCTATTAATGACAAGCCACTGGGCAGTCAGAGAATTCAAGATCAAACTGCGATCAGCGAGCAAATACGAATTAGAGAGTTGAACGTTCAAGTAATAAAAGAATGCTATCTAAAAGCAATAATAGACAGCCACATTTTGCAAGGGATTTCTCGAGTACGATTAGTCTATGAAGATCTAATGTATGTATGTTGTATTAACCGTTTCCAAATTAAGTTAATTATTTGTCAAAGTATTTTATTTAAAATATATATATTTTTTAATATGTCGCAGTATTACAAAGCACATGGTTGCTTCATCTAAGCCAAATACCTTTTTAAATAATAGGCCCAAAGATATGTGTCAAAAACTCGACAGAAAAAAAACGAAAGTCAACTAAATGCATTGGAAATTTATTTATTTATTTATTTAAATCTCATATGGGCTTTTACAAAATTAACAATATAAAAATCACATAAGACAGATATGCAGTTAAAAATATTCAAGTACAAGGTTACAGTTACAAGTAAAAATCACAAAAGATAGATAGTAGTTGAGATTACAGTACATTAAGAGGATAAAGTACATATAAAAGATTTGAGTAAATTAAAAACAGAAGTGAAAAAGATAAGTTTAAATAGGAAGAAGAAAAAGAAACATTATTTATCTATTAACATTTACTTGAAATGTAAAGAATTGTTTCAATTTAGTCCTATACACAATTATACTATCAGCAAAAATGTCGGCCACCTGCGCATGTTCATTCCTTAATGAGTGTAATCTGGGGACTATGGAGTTTGCTAATGCATTAATTCTGACATTTCCTCTAAAACAGAATAATGTACTATATCTTGATGACCTCAATGGTCCCTATAAGTTGATCAGACTAACAATGCATTCACTCAGAAGCACGTGCCGAAAATCTATGTACGGAAGAGTAAAAAATTAACCAACTAGGTGCCGATATATAAATGCTTGTAGAATAATCGGTGGATTTAACACAGGGTCGCTAAATGCTTTTAGCTGTGACCTGGGACTTGTGAGTTAGAGGATAGTAAAGAAAATGTGGCGAGTGTTACAGATAACATGAAGATAATATGATGATCGTCAAGGTAGACCACATATTCGAGGACAGAAGAGGAAAAAGACGACAGAAGAGTATGAGCATTCTATCCTTTATGCACGGGATAATGGTAAGTTAGTCGAATTTATTATAATCCGTTCAGTTGCATTATTTTGATCAACTAGTGGTAATCATGGGCCCATAGCATAGATGACCAGAGTATATATAGATCAGTCGTAATGTGAGAGGGCCAACAGACCAGAAGCCAGAAATGAGTGGCACGCATCCTTGCCGCTCTCGGAATCTTTTTTCCATCTTTGCCCTTTCAATATACTAGAAGCATTTAATATTGTATTCGTAAGTTTATTTGTAACCTCAATTAATCCACAAAAATATTCAGCGTAAATATACTATGACTATTTACTTGCACCTTTTGCCTCTCTTAAATACTTGCCACACATTCTACGATCATTGTAAGTTCCTCTAGGTTGGGTGGCAATTTTTTTCTGGTGATTATGATTAAACCCTCTAAGTGCAACAGGTCTCTTAAAATAACTTAAGATTTTAAAGTAAGTGCTCGTAAAGCAAGATTAACTTGGATGGGCGCCAGTGGATCTCCAACCATTTGGATTTTCATAAATCAATTAATTTGTTACCAAAAACTTTTTGGCATGGAGGGTAACCCGGCCGTCGGACCAGCATTTTAAGCTTACCATTTTTAAATTATCTACAGTGTTTCTCAACATTTTTCTAAATATTTTAAATTTTATTCTTTTGAAGGAATTTTTCAGGTGAGCTGATGCTCCCAGTTTTATGAAAACAATAATAAATTACAGTAAATTCTCATTAGAACTTCAAGTCAAGTGAAGAATAGCGGTAGGTATATAATGGATTTTAGATTCCAATGCTATTCTATGCTATAGCATGTTGCTGGTAAAAACGGTAAAGGTCAGTCACTGAGAAATCATTCATGATAGAATAAAGAATAAAAAATGTATTGCTCATCTCAGCATAGTGGACAATATTAAGAACGAAACCGTTTGGTATTGTGGAACGAATGAATATGGAGAATTTGTTAAACAGTAATATAATATATACTGTCACGGAATGGCAAGCAAAAGGAATTGCGCACTGTCCGAATTCCTTGTAATATGTCACAACACTATTGAAGGATCGACAACAGTCTACAGAAATCTACATTTATCTAAAACCTTTGCGAAACGTCTACAAATACCCGGAAAAGCTTAGAAGCAACAAGAACCTTCCCTTAACACTCCGTTACACGCGCTGGGCACAGGCGTGCCCCAGTGAAATATTTTTGCCTATCATTTCATAAACAATGTATATACAATCTTGCCACTTCTAATAGCTGTTGTCAGTATCCCTGAGCACTCACCAGTGACACCATGGCAACGCTGGTGAACGGATGTGTTCTCTGGAAACTTTTTAATGTCGGTGGGGCACGCCTGTGCCCCGCGCGTGAGATACCGTAACTATTTCATTTTTGAAGAAGGTAAGTCATTTTTGATATTTTTTTATCTATTTTAAATTTCAAGTAAATATAATTAATATAATATATAATTGTATAATATTTATCTTTATAATGCTATAATAAAAAAATTGTTTTGTTTGTTTTAGGTACTTATAAACCAAAATGAACAGATAAGAACGACAAATAAGCACTAAACTCTTATATTCCTAGAAACATATTTATGTTGCATGCTATGTTTCTTTGAACATAGTGTGCTATTTTGGGTATAAATCAAAACGATTTGACACCTCAAGAAGATGACATATCCCGAAAAAAGACTTAAACATTTAGGTGCCATGGCTGTGGAAGAGCCAAAGATCGCTCGACTAGAAGCGCATGCCAGAAATGTCACAAGCCTGTGTGTAATGATCATAATTATAGCATATGCATTCAGTGTTATAATCAAAGTCAAAATGATCTCGATAAGTCAACAAATGAAGACTAAAATCTCAAATTTATAATTTCCGTGTTAATTTTTTCATAATTTTCTAAAGTAAAAGAAATAATTTTTTTGTTCTTGTTTTTGTAGAGAAAAGATATATTTTTTGTTTTCATTATAAGTGTCAATAAAGACTGATTATGTATAAAATATGTTTATTTTTTATTTCTACCCACATAACAAATAATCCATCAATTACTTTGGGGCACAGGGGTGCCCCGCGCGTGTAAATATGTAATTATTTGCAGCGCGTGTAACGGAGTGTTAATACTAGAATAATCTAGGAGATTCGATAATCCAGTGTTTTGGATATGAGGAGCGGATCTAGTCGCCAGTAGAATTGTCTGTTCGACGGGTCGGTGCGAAGTCGGCCGCAAGCCGCAAGACGACACCCAGTGTGGCCAATCATAAATTACGTAGCGATAAATAAAGCGAATAATCGAAGTTCCAAATTGGTGAAATAAATCAGAGCGATTAATACGTGCGAAAATCGGAAGGAATGTTCATGTAAACGTTAAATACGTGTTACCCAGCGACAATAAAGCGTTCATTTACGTCATTGTAAATTTAATGGTTTTGTAACATACATGCATACATAGGGTGCCCAGGGAACATAGGCGCTTCAAGCAGATTGACTCAGCAAATATTTATTTATGGGAGATCCATTTAACTGGGAAAGAATATTTAATATTTTTATAGTAGCTAAATGATAAGTACGCCTGATGACCTAAAAACTATTTAATTAATTTATATAAAACAAAAATATGTAAAAACTTCATTTATTTCACTGGATAAAATGAAACATTTTTCCATATCTGATATTACAATGATGAATAAATGGGAAGTATCTAATAATAAATATAGGTGGTATATAATTTTTAATAAACAAATATATAATAACATATTATATTATTATAAACTTACATATATAACGGATGCAGGGACTCGTATATAAGTTTAAAATTTTTCGAAATCTGAAAAATCGTTATCATGGTAAAATTGGTAATTGGAAAAGTAACGGAATCGGACGAAATTTTATTTCGACACATAGATTTTTTGTAAAACTTTCATTAATTTTTTCCAAAAAAAACATTAAAGCTACACGATGGTAGTCAACAAATTTAATTAAAACGTGCTGTCAGACAGATGCTGATTTAAAACGTTTGTTTATTTCTCCTTTTCTCTCAAAGGGAACTGCATTTTATAAGAAGGGATTAGAAAGCTGGAAACACGACATGGAATTAAATTAACTTGGATTGTTTTGTGTTTGAAAATGAAGCAGCTGATTGTGTGTGTGTGCGTGATACGCTATCTATGTTTTTATGCTCTCTACGTAGTCTTATATAAACGCTATTATTAATCAGAATACTTTTTGCGTATGTTCAAAATTAAAAAAAACACAATTACAGGTGTTTCCATTTAAGAAATACAATCGATTTAGAATATGTAAGCCATACGTACGAGGCACATTGTTTCGTTGTGTTGGTGTTTATACCCGTAGACATCAACACAACGAAACATGTGCGTCGTACGTTCGGCTTACACATACTAATTCGATTGTATTTCTTTAACGAAAAGATCTGTACCTATCACGATTTGGATAAAAAACGCTAAATCGCATAAATTTCGGCCGGTCAGACTCGACGACTTTAAATTTTTTAAATTATATTCTTTTTACAATTCTATATAATGTTAAATGTTGAAGAGAAACTTCTTCAGTAATGAAGCATAACTTTGTGGTAGCATTATTATTATTAAAAAGTAAGCCATAAAAACCAAGTTTTTATTATACTCCCTTTCTTATTTACTAGTTGAAACATTTTTTTTCGCTTAACCTACGCGTTGGGCTTCGGTCGGGCGACGCTACGAAAGGGAGTAATAAAAAATACAAAATCATACTATAATCAGGTTTCGCGTCTACCAGACGCGTTGAAATATTTTCATACAACTTAATAAGTTGTATGAAAAAACCATTCACAATTTGATAAATCCAAAAATTTATTAATTTTTTTTAACGAAAATTTGATAGATCTTCATGATCGTTGCCACGAGTCTGCTTGCAAAGTTTCAGCTCGATTGGATCACGGGAAAAGGGTTTAAAATGAATCCAAAGTTTTTTCGTCAGACAAGCAGACGCCAAGAGTTAGTATAAAGGGAGTAATAAAAAGAAAACATTTTTTTTAAAACCGCTATTTAAGACTGTTTTTAAACAAAGTATTTAAATAGCGGTTTTAAACATTAAGTTAGTCTTCAGTTAGATTAACAAGCATGTGATGAATGTTTTGGGAAGGTGCTAGAGTGTGAATGTAGTGATATTTACATGTAAGGGTAGCTCTGACGAAGAAATGGGTACGTCTCGAAACCAGTAGACTAAAATTCTCCGTAAGTGGGTTATTTACTAACATAACTTCGATTTTGTTTAAGCGTTTTCTTTTTATTAGTATTTTAAAAGGAAGATTACAAAAATTAAAACTGTGGTAGTACAGTGCTTTGGAGTAGCAGAAAGTGTGTTGTGAAAGAAATCAAGAATGTTCAAAAAATGTCCACAATTAATGCAGGTGTTAATACACAAGTTTGTAAAAACATAGCTATGCCCGCGACTTCGCACGCGTAGATTTTTTAGTAATTTTTAGTCACATTTCATCAATTTGTGTATTAACCTTAACATATAGATGTAAGTCGTCACAATTTTTTTATAGAACTTTTTAAATTCTAGAACATCTCTTTAGAAAGTATTTAAATATCTCTTACCGTTAAGGTAGCGTTCGTAAAAATCGCATGACTCGACCATTTTTTCGTCGACTTTAGTTGTAAAATAGATCACCACGAAAAGTTATTTTATTTTAACGGGATAATATATAAACATACGTCCACACTGAAAGTCTATTCTAAATATTGGTGAAAGAATTTTTGAAATCGGATGAGTAGTTTCGGAGATTACCCCCTACACCCAAACTTACAAACTTTACCGCTTTCAGTATAAATAAAATATACCTACGAAATTTTTGTCGGGTTATCTAAATAAAAAAATATGTAAAGTCTTTAACTTTAACTGGGCGTAAGAGACATTTTTAAATTGTTTATTAAAGTTTTTTGCACACGTACATAAAACTACAATTTGAAAGTAAATAACTAAATGATTAGAAAAAAAAGTCCCGGGAACATTTTAGAAATCCTTTAAGTGTCCAAAAACAAAAAACCTGAAATTAGTTTATTATCCGCTTCCAGCAACTCTAAACCTTCAAACAAACTTTCGGAGCTTACCCACCTTTATTTGAAAATTTTAGTTATTATTATTTTGTTTCAGATAGGGTTTATATAAATTTTACGAAACATAATGTGGTCCGTAAAAAGAAATGCTACAGTTAAAACCCTCACAGTATCTGCTTCAGATATCTCGTATAATATTTGAACGTAAAATGGATACCGTTAGTTAAATGGTTCATGTTTCAAAAAAAATATCTGCGTATTGAATGAATTTATTATGCACATGTTTTTTTATTTTTAAAAATAATTTTCTGTCGTGTCACCCAGTAAAATGGTTTTATTGCTACTACTAATGAAAGAATGTGAACATTCAAATTCATACAAGTACGCATACATGTACATTAGTTTGCTAGCTGTAACACGTCAAAAATGACGGTACTTTTACATGCCGGTTTCTAAAGATTAAGTATTTATTTATTTATAGCCGACACCAATGAAAGTAATAATGACTTATATCAAAATATTTGAACATTTTTTAAATATTGTAACAAGGCTAAAAAGAATCACGCACTTCAGTCAAATGACAGTTGTTTGAAGTTGGCACAATACTACCAAAGGATCTGGAATCACCTCCGACTTTCGAGAAACATTTCCAAAAGTCTGGAAAACGCGAGGAACTTCTCGAAAACACTGGAAACGTCTGGATAAACAGCATTAGCCATATAAATACCACACACGGGAGTAAGGAGTGAGTTATTTTCAATACAAGCGAAGGTAGCCGCGGGCGGCGGGTCAGGCCGGCCAAGCGAGCGGTAGCGGAGAGTCGCCAGTGGTATCAAACGAGCGGTAATTTGACAGCGATTCTAGAAAGTTCTTACCTAGCGAAATTAATAAGTGCGGAAATTGATGGAATATTCTAGTGAACAGTGAATAAAGTGTCAAAGCGAATATAAAGTGTCTATTTACGAGTGATAAATTTGAGAAATAGATTAATTTTAGGAATAGCGTTACATTTAATAGTGATAAGTGACTTTGTACATTAGTTTAATTAATTAATCGGTATTCAATAAATCCTGTAAAAAATCCCAACGTTTTCATTAATTTCTCCTGCAGCCACGACACGTGACGATATTTCCCCTGCCGGCAGTTAATGGTACTATATCAAACACTGGCGATAGTGCTGGGCGGAACATGAAATGGTTCGCGTCTTTGCCAAGTCCTATATGAACTTGTTATATCTGAATATTTTATGAAATGAAAGTATTCCATACCTTAAAGCCATGTATTCACTAGGAGACAAATTGTCCCTCAACAGCACGCGCGGCATAGAGTCTACGTGACGTTGCAACGTCGTGCACTGTTCCGCCACGTCGCGCACAACATAGCGCGGCATTTCTACGTGCCGTGGCAACGTTGCCATGCGCACGGTACCCGAGCGTACTCACTGCATATTCCGCGCAGTTATCTATGACTCACTGCAACATTCCGCGGATCGTCAGTACCACGTGGTATGTTTACAAGTGAATAAACATGCGCTGTATCTGTCAAGATGACAATGCGGGGAAACGAAATCGTTCTTGAACTGATCGAGCTGTATCGATCGAAGATCGCATAGAATGTCCGTCCTTCTTTCTCTTTGCAGTAAATAATTTCGCATTCTCCTCTTACTTTTCGATAAACTCATTAACATAAACAGATACGCGGCTGTCATCATAATCTCATAGGGCGATATATTTCCGCGACGTCTGGAAAACAATAATTATTTGCAAAAAGGACCTTGTTTTTAATAATATTCAATTTACTACAGTAAAACCTTTTTAATTTGAAATTGCGACCCAAAAAAACATTTCGAATTGCGCGGAACCCTGTTTTCGCCAAATGAGATACCGCAGCTGTCAACATAACCTCACCGGATGACATTTCCGCGACAAGATATGCGAGTCCCGGTGTGTTCACGTCAAATGACCGCGTCATTGTCCCCGAAACATGAGCGTAGATGTTGATGCGACATGCCGAGCGAAATGTTTCGCGATTTGTCCCCTAGTGAATACATGGCTTAACGTTATCATTTACAATAAAAAGTAGCCTAGACATGTCATTAAACTTTTTAACTCCATTCTTTACCCTAATATAACCAATGTGAGAACTTTGCAATCGGTAAAGTTTGTTTCGACTTTAAACTTCTAATAGAAATCCGTCACGCTGTCGTGGATACTAATGTCAAATATTACAGACAATAATTAACAGAAAATGTCTTATATTTGCGTTCATCAAATACGAACTGAAAACGCGAAGAAATTTCGTTTGTTCTCAGATTGTGTATTCAGTCGTATGTTTCACAGAGACGTTGAAGCAAATATTATAAACTACACATTTAAAAACTATCTATGCAAATTGACTAATGTTTTGTCAACCTAAAAAGGGTGAAATGGGTAAATTTTAATATTCATCGATTTTTCTTATACAGTGTAGCGAATTTTGTATTGAAGTATATTTTTTGTGCCCAATTTCAAATTTGAATATTTATTTATTTTATTTATTTATTAATTTACTTAACGCCCTTATGGGCTTTTACAAATGTACAGAATAATTTTTTTTAAAAATAACATAAGACAGTTAAAATAATAATACAGTTAAAAAGTAATAATGATAATAATAATAATAATACGGAAAAACATGAGACAGATAAAATAATAATACAGTTAAAGGTACAAATAATAATAGCTAAAGGTAAAATAATAATACAGAAAAATTTATTGTCCATTTCCATTTCGTTGAGATGTAAACAATTGTATCAGCTTTGTCCTATACACAGTTAAACTATCAGCAAATATGGCAAGAGTTATGTAATAAAACAAACAATAAATTAAGGTGTTACACTAACCTCGAGAAAATTAAAAATATGTTCATATGTTTTTTTTCAAACAATATTTTATATGAAAGTATGTTCTAAGAACGCAGTTACTTAATTCTGTCCCCAGAGGGATGTTTCAGGATAAATTATAGAAGTCTCACAGAGACAAAACTAATTTATATATGAGAAAAGTGGACGGAAGTCTCTTATATGATGACTCAGGGCTTGTAACCTGTATGAGCTGGCTTAAGTGATCACTCTACACAATGCAACGTTCACCAATTCCATCGTAAGCTCAGAGCCATCGTATAAGAGACTTCCATCCATTTTTCTCATATATAAATTAGCTTCGTCTCTGTGAGACTTCTATAATTTATCCTTAGAGAGTAGAGTGATTAGGCCAGTTTACATGGGTTGTAAATTAAATATTATAAAATTATCAAACTTGCATTCAGTACTTATTTTTGACAAATCTTGTACAAATAAGCATCGTGCTCTAAGTAGAAAGTTCGTTAGTAGTAACAAAACAAATTTATTTTTGGATAATAACTTAAAACCTTTCTATTCCTAACTTTTCAAATTAATTTAGTTTTATGAAAATCTCTACGTAATTTAAAATGGAAGATTAAGTTTTAGTTTTTTCAGATGTATTAATCCTGAACTTAAGTTCGGCAAAAGATGAAGATTGAGATGTAAAGTTTCAGATGGAAGATATTTTTTGCCTAACAGTTTGTCTGATGTAGTCTGTCGAAGCAAATTAAGACAGGTAAAAAGCTAGTTTGAATAAAAAACTAACCCATAAAAACAGTTTTTATTATATTTCCTTTTTCATTTACTAGTTGAAATAGGTTTCGCGCTTACTTAAAGGGAAAATCCAAAATTATACTATAAAATCCAAAATTATACTATAAAATCCAAAATTATACTATAAAAATTTTAAACGAAAATTTGTTAGATCATTTTTATCGTCGTCACGAGACTGCCTGCAATGTTTCAGCTCAATTGGATCACGGGAAAAGGGTTAAAAATTGATCCAAAGTTTTTTCGTCAGACAAGCGACAAGCAGACAAGCCGACAAGCAGACGCTACGAGTTAAAAGAAAGGGAGTAAAAATAATCTAGCTCTCGACATACTTAACGTTTAAAGCATTATTTGAAAAATGTCCATTTTTTAATTGAAATTTTTGAAAAATTTAAGAAAAAAACAATTGCTTATTTAGTTTATCATTATAAATTGTGTTTTCATCACTATTTGTTATTTTTGTAAAAATAAGATAGGTATGTATAAAATTCTTGCATTTTATATATCACCTGTATTAGGTGCGCAACTAGGTAAATTGTAAAAGCCCACTATATAATAAAAATAATTAATTTTACTAAATTATAGTACAGTTTTATTCTATTTTATAAGAATATCGAAATTTTAATAGTTTAGTGATGAATTTCTAAAGTATTTGTAGGTTGTTTAATGTTGACTAGTTTTTATACAAATTTTATATGATTAACTAGGTAAGCAGTTTAAATGTTGCAAGTAGAGAATATGGAGACATGCATTGTTAAATCAGAAAGAAAGGCACTTCGTTCCACCTTCATGATCTTTCTTGATCTGAATTAGTTCAAAGACTGGCTTACTATTCGTGTTCATAATATTCACCTTGGTTTGTTGTGAGGATGAGGTAGTTATTAATGACAGTTGCAGGGAAATGTAGTTAAAACGTTTTGATTTTTATTTGTGTGGCATAATATAAATGTTTGACTGGTACTGAAATTTGCGTATATTTTTTTTTTATTTTTTTATTTTCATTTATTGGTTTTCTTACAGCCATATAATTAATCAATCTTGAAAAAAACAATAATTGATGTACAGAGTTTTGGGCCAATTACAAGAAAACACATATATACAATTTAATATTATTGATAGTATAAAAACATGTTCTACGGATTATCACATTTCAGATAAAATATTTTAAACTGTACATGTGATTTTTTTATGAATAAACATTAATAAACCGACACTTAGTTATATTTTGCTACATTTTATAGAATAATCTACATACTCATATAAGAAATTCGATTTCATTGAGAGAAATGATATTTTGGTGATTTTTATTTGCAAGACGCCTTTGGTGGTTTAGACTTAGATGTTAGTTTTAAAATAAGTCCTACAACGGGCGCAAAAGACATATAAATGAAGGTTTCTTTGAGAATGTCATAATTTATAAAAATACGTACTTACGTGAAAAATTTAAAAGAATTCTTATTTATAGCACAACCATATTATAGCATTCTAATTCTTAAATTTCAGGTACACTTGTTTGGTTTATTAAATTTAAAAATATACCTACAGAAAAAAAGACACGTATTCATATTCCATAGGAAATTGACGCTTCTCTGCAATGAAATTAATAAAGTGTGAAAATAAAGAAAGAAAATGGGATTTTATATGCATAAGAAAAAAAATTCTTAACAGTTGAATATGAAAAGGTATTATGTCTTTAGTGTCATTCATAAATACAAAGTTTACAGAATAAGACCTTTACATATTATATTTATAAAAAAAGGAAGAAAGAATGTGTTATATAGTTTGGTGGAAAAAAAATATAAAACACACCAGTGTTTGAAACGTAAAAAGTTTATTTAAATAATGTCGATGTAATTTTATTCCGTCGTATAATTTTGACATAAGAAACTTTATCATTAAATTCATTAAAAATTAAAACACAGAATATGATCGGAAACTTTTCAAAAGACCAAATGTACTTTTGTTTTGAAATATTTTATTCAAAACAAATTTAATTATAAAAGATATTCGTACGGATAAAAATCATAGCGACTACTTATCGTGCTGACAATAGATAAGAAATAAGAGGATAAAAATATTTTTGAAGATTTAGTGAATGTAAAATATAGATTAAAAATATAATATAATAAATATTATTACTATTTAAAGCACTACATGCATTGAAACTGCATCAAAACAAAGTATTGTTACGAGTCGTGGCTGCGGTAGGCAAATGAAAACATTGGAAAATAATTAGCGATTTATTAATTACTGATTAATTAATTATTAAATGAACAACATCACTTGACACCAATTGAACTTGCCGCTATTCCTTAAACCACACTTTTTCGTAATATATCACGCGTATACAAAAACTTTATTATCGCTGGGTAACACTTTATTAATCGCTCGTAGAATATTCAATTCTCGCATATAGAAGTTTCACGGGTTTATTTCACCACTTAGGTACTCCGCTCGATTATTTCGCTGGTATCTGTAGACTATTTCGCGTCTGGCCACCCTGGCCGTCGCCTCATCGAACACGACACACACGCGCCATGGCGCAGTCCGGTATTTATACCCAAAGCTGGTATTTTCGAACTTTCTTCATTATTCTAGTGTTTGGGAGAAGGTTCTCGTTACTTTTAGGCTGTTGTAGACGTAGATAATTGTAGACCATTCTAGACCATTGTCACATATTACAAGGGATTCGGATAGTGCGACATTCCTTCTCCATGCCATTCCGTGATAGTATTTTTAAAGATTTATCTGCCGGGTCTAAAAAAGTTTTTGAGATTTTATGTATTGTTACATACTCTGACGATACTGGTACCAACACGTATAGGCAATGAATACATTCCGTACATATCTCTGCATGGTGCGTTGGCATTGAAGTTATCTGGTAGCGTTAGTGACGGACATTGTTAACTAGATCATTATTTATTATGATTAATTATTTACATAAATGACGTAAGCGATATAGTAATGGATGCATTTATTAATTTTAATTTTCATTAAACTTAAATATTAATAAAAAAGTAACCCATAAAAACCAAGTTTTTATTATACTCCCTTTCTTTGTAAGTTTTTACGACGGCAAGCCGGCAAGCAAGCAGACGCCACGAGTTAAAAGAAAGGAAGTAAAAATAATCTAAACATATCAAAAAAAATCATAAAGTTAATGATTTCATTTTATTTAATAACGATTTTGAAAACGAAAGATCAGCTATTGGATGGAAAGTTACGGACAGACGATCGAAATAATAATTTTTATTATTATTTGGGGATAAAATTTTTCCTAAACTTAAATCGAAAAAAAATTAAAAAGTTAATGTTCGTAAATTTTTTCATTTTCAATTGATTCCCGGTGGCAATCAAATATTTTCTTCGAGACAAAGATTTTTCTTTCTACATCTTCAACTAATTAATTCACCAAAAATGTTTTGAAATATTTCATTATAATAATAGCAAGTGGTTTTACGAAACACAAGTCTAAATGTAGACCGAATTAATTGCCCTAAATATATAACATGTCAGTTCTATTAAGCTCTCAGTGAGTACTCAGGAAGCTCATTAGTTAAATTAATAATGAATGTGTACATAAATAGACTTGTATCAGCTACAATTTACCATTGAGTTGAGCTGCTTAAAACACTAAGGTGCTGTTATGAATTCTAAATAATACTCATACAAAGAAAAATAATCTATCGGATAAATATCAAACAAACGAAATTTCGTTCATTACAAATCCCGATGAAAGTGTACCAGTATTGATAATGTGGGGCAATGTTTTTTCATTCATAATTTTTATGATTAAATTTTTAAAAATACGTCTCCATTAAAACGCTTATGTTTGGTCGTGACGTATCAATTCGCGTGTTTGGTGTAGTGCCGTAGTATTTGTACATCTGGGTACCATACAATTGTAACGCACGTATTTGTGACTGGTGGAATGAAGTGTTTTGACGAGAATTTAAAATGTTGAATTTCAAAATCATATTTATACTCTTAATATTATGCATATAGAAACATTTTTTTTCGTAGACGTTCGTTTTTTTTTAGACCAGAGTGAAGATAATTCTATTAAAAAAACTAATCCATAAAAACCTAGTTTTTATTATACTCCCATTCTTTGTAAAATATAACAACAATTAAAGATGAATTAAAACATATAACATAACACTAAACTTACAGTAATTTAATATATTTCTAAAATGTCAGATGTTTTGAGCTTTGATACGACACTTCATGCTTTGAAGATTAAATTCTAAAAACATTTGTCAGTTAATTTAGATTTTCGCAATTCGTAGTGAAGTACCTATTATGTATACCGACGGAGTAATTCAAATTTAGAAATGTATTCCGCGACATTATCGGGCCGCCATTGCTAGTAATCAAACTTTTCTAATGATTCTAATTTGAAAAAAATTTCTAATAATCCGAAACAATACTATAATTATTAATTTTTTTTAACAAAAATTCGATAGATCTTCTTGATCGTCACCACGAATCTACTTGTCAAGTTTCAGTTCGATTGGATCACGGGAAAAGGGTTAAAAATTGATCCAAAGTTTTTTCGACGGCAAGCCGGCAGCCGGCAAGCAAGCAGACGTCACGAGTTAATATAAAGGGAGTAAAAAAGCGAAATTTCCCTATTGACCCGGAAACATCTATTCAAAATAGAAAGCTCTTTTCAATAGGAAAAAATATCCTTAACTCAAAAAACATAATAATAAAAATAGTTGGGTTATTTATATAGCGCCGTTTTCGTGAGTTCACACCTCAAGGGCGCTGGTAACTAAATATTATCATGAGTCTAAAACAATGGTAACTGCGCATTATCGAAGTCCCTCAAACGGTCCACAAGGATCTAGAATCAACTGGACTATTCTTGTACATACCATAAACAGGTCGAACATTCGTGAAACTAACATTTATGTATTAAGTGAGTTGAGTTGTTGTGACGTTCTGCGATTACACAGATAAAAGCGAACCTGAAAGGCGGTGATTCAGTGTGGCCAAAGCGTGCAACCAGCGACAGTAAATTAAGAGAATACCTGCCGTTCTGTAGTGAATAAAGTGTTCAACGAACGTGCGAATATTAAGGAGAGATGATTATAAAGTGTTCCACAGAATGATAAATAGTGCGATTTACGAAATATAGTATGAATTATGGAACGGTGCTCAATTAAATTCATATCTAGTAATTTTGTGAATTTATTGAAATAAATAAATAAATAATTTATTTATTTATTAATAATTAGTATAAATTAAATTAATTTATTAATAATTAGTTTCCAGTTCCATTTGCCTCCCACAGCCACGACCACGTGATAATATGCAGATGAAATTGGGCGACTTTTATATAAAACATGACATTTACGCAAGCAATTAAAATCGAAAAATATATCTCGAAATGTTCCTATCACAATTATTAAAATGTTGTTCAGATACACATCAACATTTTATTTCAATATTTTTTCTAAAATATTTACGTAAATGTCATGCTTCAATAGTGGCACTGCACACGAGTGGTATAACATATAGGCACACAAACAGACAGACATTGAGTTTTACATATACAGCTTTTTCGTTGATGAAATTATTGACAATATTTCTATAAATTATAATTATAATGTTAACACAAAATAATTTTGCTGCGTTTGAAGAAGAACCTAATATTTCTGTATAGGATCGTAAATAACATGATTGATTGCCCCCAGATTGTTAGTCTGATCGACTTATAAGCACCATCGAGGTCATCAAGATACAGTACATTATTCTATTATAGAGGAAATATCAGAACTAATGCTTTAGCAAATTCTGTAATCCCCAGAGTACACTCATTGGGGAATGAACATGCGGAGGTGGTCGACATTTTTGCTGATAGTATAACTGTGTATAGGACTAAATTGAAACAATTCTTACGTCTCAACTAAATGGTAATGGATAAATAAATTTTTCTTTTTCTTCTTCCTGTTTAAACTTCTCTTTTTAATTTACACAAATCTATTATATGAACTTGAATCTTTTTAAATGAATATCTGTCTTATGAGATTTTTTTTATTTTATATTTTGTACATTTGTAAATCAATATATATAAAAAGAAACCCGTGTTTCCCTACCCGCCAAGTGTTACAACCAGCCACAACCACCCACCGGGGCTTATGGTGATGGATAGCTCTTGGTGTCACATCAAAAATATGCGAGTTTTGTGGGGGTGGCTGAGAATGGGTGGGATTGGGTGACGAAAATGTGCTTTCTAGCACATTGTTTTGTCATGGGAAGGCCGCAAATGCTTCAGATTATTTCAAAATAGGCGCGCCAACTGTATCGGTGAGTCTAGAAGGTATTGGAAAAACCTGCTCTAGAAAGTTCTGGAAGGAGAAGGTTCTAGAAAATTTCCGAAAGTTCTATAAGGTTCTAAACTGAGTGGCGGAATGTGTCGGTGTGTCTAGAAGGTTCCTGTACATTCGATAAATATCTTGAAAATTCTGGAAGGAGAATGTTCTAGAAGGTTAGCGAAAGTTCTATGACGATCAAAACAGTGTACTAAAAATCTACGCGTGCGAAGCCGCGCGGGCACAGCTAGTAAATAAATAAACTTCAGAGCGATAAAACTCGCCCCGCTATAAAAAATTATATTTTATCGAAAAATAATTTGGGTCGGCGTTTATGTGTCCGCCACTGGTCAGCTAAGGGCGTAAAGAAGACGGATATAATTTAAAGTTATCGTGTGGCCGTGGTCGGTAAATATTTTACGAGGATCCAGAAACGGGGCGCCCACACTTGGGCTTTATTATTTATTTTCATGGACGCCATATTTGATGGACTATTTGACAAGACTCCCGCCTATAAAACGTGGAACAGGGGAATGCAGTTACCATGTCTGATCGTAAAATTATACTCTGTGTTTCTTCTCCGCGTCACAAACTTGAGTTATATTAAATTTTCTTTATGTGGCCATACGGACGGAGCTTTTAAGGGCTTTAACCAAACGACTTTTGAATAAAATTTTAACCTAGATGCAATGAAATTATTCACATTGTCACAAGAGCCAGATAAATACTTTGATGGTTATCCAGCATCGCACGGTTTTGGAGCTTAGATACATTTTGAATGATTTATAAATTATCCAATAAAAACAGCATTAAATACAAAGATTTAATAAAATACAAAATTGAAATAATTTTCTGGCGTATATCGTGTAATGTTAATAGTTAGGATAAATGTCATATACTCATATACTCAGTAATAACTGTCTCTAAGGTGCAATTCTGTATTCATTTCAATTAATCTGGCTCTTAATTAAGTTGTATGTTGTGTTTTTATCATTATGCTTATTACTATGGACGCTGTGGACTTTGCATTCATATTTTGTACTTACTTATAGAATTTCCTGTACGTATGTAATTTACAATTCCCACTTAATGCATGATAAGTATATTCCAATTGTCATTTGGAGGCGGAGAAAAGGTTTTGTGTGGACACCTCCCCGTCCCGCTCGCATTACCACGAGTGTCGGTGGGGCGGTGAGTATGGCCACTTTAGCATTAAAAATATGCCGAAAACGGGTGGCGAAAGTGTAGGGTCGGTATGGGAGCTATTGCTCATAGAACAGCCCTGGGTATGTGGTGGGTCCCTCTTCTCTATACTCATATAAGGAATATTGCTTTAATAATAATAGTGAATATATAATAATAACAATGTTTATTCCAGCGTAACCAGGTTAAAAGTGCAAGAACTGGTCCGCCATATAAACTATACGTTACATTTAGGTTGTAATGAAGCATAATATACATAGAGAGAAAAATAAAAAAGAAAAAGAAGAAAAAAGAAAAAAAAAGATCGATTAAATAATTTAAATAATATATACCATAAAAATAAGACAATGAATACACATACACATATAAAAGCAATTTCAAAGTTTTTAAATAGCAATATTTATTAAATATTAATTTTAAAAAAAATCCAATCCAAATATAAATATCTCTTTATCAATAGTGACATCTGTACTGGATTATGGAAATGACAAAGTTTTCGACTGCAGGTGGCGGTAGTAAAAATACAACCCACGTACGAAACTAGGTGTTCAAGTAAAACATATAAGAGTATATAACTTCCAAAAATTTGATATATGTGGTAGTCTGTTATGATTGAAATTGTGAACGTAACATTGTGTAATGTGATCACTTATGAACACCCAAAAAGGCTTTCATACCTACTTTCCCACATGAAAATAGCTTTTCACTATTAGACATTTATAATATATCTTGATTAATAATGTGTACCTGGGGATAAAATCCAGTATTGTGTTCCCGAAAAATTTCTGTAATACAAAGATAGCGTCTCAAAACATTCAGGGGTTTCGCCACCCCGGAAGCCTGAAATTTAGGATGAAATTTTGTGATTTTTTTCAAGGGGGTGATTAATTGTTTTTATTTTTTACGTCACTTATTAAGGTACCTACATATGAGGGGTACAAAAGCAAAGGCAGCAATTTCCAAAAAATTAAAAAAAGGTTTTGAATTCAATCACGGAGGTTTACTAATTAAAAATGTACTGAATTCTAAATTTTATAGGAAATGTAGCTCTATCCCTTCAAAAACTATATTTCTTAATCACTATTAAATATAGTAGGTACATACATGAATAATAAATGATTTTCACTCATATATATTTCTGCCTTGATGATCGTTAAATAATATTCACTTTGTTACCTCTACGTAAGTTTAATAATATTTTATATTTTTTCATAATTAATGTATCCAGAGAAACAGATTCTCTCATCGAAGCATCAAACTTATATTTTGTTATGATGATGACAGATTCTGTTACTTTCGAAACTTGAATAGTGAAAAAAATACAAAATATTATTAAACTTAGGTAAAGGTAACAAGGATAGTATTATTTAATGATAATCTTGAATAATCTTTAAATGTAAACACCAAATACATTAATAATATATTTTTGTCTTGATGTTTATTTATTATTTGGCTGTGCCCGCAGTTTCGTTCATGTGGAATTTAGTTTGAGACTATAAGAGTATCAGGGTAAAATCAATATAATCTAAACTACTCGTCCAAACAATGTTGTGTACAAGGAAATTTTTATTTTCATAAAATTCCCCTGACATATTTTGATATGAATTTAACATTGCCTGCTTACATTACCCCCGACAGATTAAAATTAATTTTATATATATTTTTAATTCATCAATTTGTGAGTTATCTTTAGCATACAAGTAGATATATGTCGGACTTTTTATGGGCCTTTTTAAGCTCTGCAACTTTTCTATAGAAAGCATTCATATAAATCTTACCATTAAGGCAGCATTCGTAAGAAACGCATCGCTCGACCATTTTGTTGTCGACTTAAAATAGGTCACCACGACACGCCCTTTTAATTTCCTGAAAGTCCATTCTAAATATTTCTGAATTTTTTTTAATCGGATGAGTAGTTTTGGAGATTACTTCCTACATCTAAACATACAAACTTTACCTCTTTATAATATTAGTAATATATAATAATATTCCAAAGATTTTTAGACGTGAGCAATGCTGGCTGTAGTGTGGTAGATAGAATAAAGAAAGGAGTGCCGAGATGGTTCGGTCATGAGGAACGTATGAACGAGGAAAGGATGGTTAAGAAAATATATGAGGGGAGTGTTGAAGGCAACAGAAATAGAGGGCGTCCGCGAAAGACCTGGCGCGATCAGATACAACAAGTGTTTGAGGATGGCCCCGTTAAATGCCGCAACAACCATAGAACTTGTATGAGAAGATGTATGAATGTGGCCGAAGCAAAAGTGGTGTGCCAGGATAGAAGAGTGTTCGATCCTCTCTGCCTACCCCTGCGGGGAAACGGCGTGATGGTTAGTTAGTTAGTTAGTTAGTTTTTTAGAATATGCATCTCAGGTGTGGAATCCAGGTTATGCAAGTACGCGAAAATAGAATTGAAAGCGTCCAAAACAGATTCCTAAGATACCTAGACTTCCGTTCATTTAGATCTCATATAAGCAATGAAGACTCTGCGAAGTTTTTTAACATGCAGACCCTAACTCGTCGAAGAAACATAGCTGACGCGGTGATGCTATTCAAAATAATACACGATCTAGTTGATAGTCCGGAACTTCTTCAACTAATATCTTACCACCTCCCAACTCGCAATAACAGACATTCATCTACTTTTCATCTCCCCTTTTGTAAGACCAACTCAACACAAAACTCCTTTATGTACAGATCCACAAATTCATTTAACACAAACTATCACCACATTGGCATTTTCAACGCAACAATAAGAAACATAAAACAAGCAATATCCTCACTACCGCACCCAAATTAATTTGTACATTATATCTTCCCTTCTACTCCCGTCCCACATTCCCCTCCACCCTCTCCACTCGCTATTAAAGTAAGTTAAAGTAAATATTTTATTCAGTGGAAAATTTGAAATTGGCATAATTGTAAAAACCATTATTTCATATTTTTAAGATTGTTGTTTTGCTGTTAATTTTCCTCAAAACAAAATAAATAAATAAATAAATAATATTAATGATTATTATTTTGAGCGAGAAAGTAATTTGCTGTCACCCAGTTGCCATCGAGTCGTCGAATCAACCCCTTCAAACCGTAGTGGGCTGCATTAAGATCGTATTTCGAGAAGACCACCTCGCCAGGAGCATCGCTCAATCACCACTGAAGCTTTCATACTTCGCCCATCCAAACTTGCACTTAGTTCTATCCGAGGAAACTGGAAACAGGGCCGACCATCTTACAACTTAGATTGTTATTCCGATAGTCGTTGCAAAGTACAAAGTTGTGCCGCTGTAGGCATCCAGCCTCTCTTCTGAAGTATTTTCTTGTCAATCAATATCCTCTCAGAAGTAATCTATATTTATAGAGGTCATCGGGGCGGTGGAAACTTTGTGATGGATAAAAGGCAAAGGTTAACTGGGATTATATTTTTTAATACTGTCACGCATCACGTAATGAATAAAAACACTACAAAATTAATATGCGATTTATTAATTAAAAATTAAGTAATTATTCAATGTACAAAGTCACTTAACACGAATTAAACTTAACGCTATTCTCTGAATTACGCTATTTCGCAGTATATCGCTCGTAAATGGACACTTTATTATCGCTGGGTAACACGTATTTAACATTCACTAGAACATTCTGTACGATTCTTGCATGTATTAATCGCTCGGATTTATTTCGCCAATTAGGTACTTCGCTCGATTATTCGCTTTATTTATAGCTGTGATTATCACATGACGTTGTTAATTCAAGAGTGCAGTAGTGTAATGCAGAATGTAGTGGAAGTTCCTAGAGGTTTCGATTTTACTGTCGTCATTGACATATTATGAGGGATTCTTTAAGTAATCTCATTCGCCATTTCATTACAATATATATTTATGTATATATTTTTCGATTTAAATTAGATGCGTATTCGGAACACGTGTCATATTTGTTAAGGTGGAAACCTTCGAATGTTTCAGAAAAAAATCCCGTATAAATCGCATTCTGGAGTATTCTGCAGTCGTATACAATGCTCAAGATGCGATCAGCGAGCGGCATAATCTGGAGCAAATTTTAAGCATAAAGTTAACGTGTAAACCGAATTCGATTTGAATGCAATAAAATAATGCAATTTAAAGAGAGTGACTTTTTTTGAAAATTTTGATTAGTTTTGAAGAATGTATTATTGCATATATTTCGAAAAAGGCTCATCCGGAGCTGTTCATTATAGCTATTAAATAAATAATTATAATAAAATTATTATTTTGAAATTTAACTAAATGCATTTACTATGAAAATAGGACTAACTTGGTCGTCTATTGAAGGATAGGGATAGATGAAGGCAAGGGTTAACTGGCGTTTTTTAAAGGGTGTTATTTTTTAATCCAATTAAAAATTAAAATAATCAAGATATTGATTTATTTAAAAGTACATATACCTACACTTATATGAATAATCAATAATATAAAAAAGGGCACATAAAATGGCGGATCTCGACGAAAAATACGGGATAATGGTCCTGTTAGAGGTGACTCTGTCTAGCATGCATAAGAAAATATGTGATTTGTTAATCAAGATAGAATTATGTTATTTTCTCTGCCTACCTTCATAGATAACGAAGTAGTCATAAACCAGTTAGTTAGTTCCTTTGTTAACATCCGAATAAAGCCAAAATTTCACTAGCGTTTGATATTTATGAAGTCATTAGTTCCATCAGATACAACATCTCGATGAAAACATTTTCTCTTCATTCCGGGTAATTTTTGTAGGCTTTTATTGCATCTTGTGTACTCAGAAAATGCTGAGTTTATTTATCAACAAGCTTAACAGACGTAAAACGTAATTTAATAGGAAAGGGAAGGCATTTAGACCATCCTTTAACTAGAGATAAGGTAGTCTCATCTTTCTTTAGAGCCAACATTATGTTTCACTGCCGCAAACTCTTCCAAGGGAGAAATAAAATTATTACTTTTTAAACTCATTTTCTCTGATTTTTTGCGGATACAATTATATTTTTGTTTCACTGCGTATTTTTAAAATAAAATTACTTAAGGTTTTGATAGATTAGTAATTAAGAAAAGGAGATTAACATAATTTGGACATGTTTTTCCGGATTCCTGAATAACGCGTACCCTTCATACATACTACCAGACACCCGGATGTCACGCAAGGACTTTACACAGGTTGTTCTTATGTTCAGTGGACACTAAAGCCATGTATTCACTAGGGGACAAATCGCGAAACATTCCGCTCGGCATGTCGCATCAACATCTACGCTCATGTTTCGGGGACAATGACGCGGTCATTTGACGTGTACACACCGGGACTCGCATATCTTGTCGCGGAAATGTCGCTCGATGATTTTACGATGACAGCTGCGGTATCTCGTTTGGCGAAAACGGGGTTCCGCGCAATTCGAAATGTTTTTTTGGGTCGCAATTTCAAATTAACGAGGTTTTACTGTAGTAAATTGAATATTATTAAAAACAAGGTCCTTTTTGCAAATAATTATTGTTTTCCAGACGTCGCGGAAATATATCGCCCTATGAGGTTATGATGATAGCCGCGTATCTGTTTATGTTAATGAGTTTATTGAAAAGTAAGAGGAGAAAAAAGAGGAGAATGCGAAATTATTTACTGCAAAGAGAAAGAAGGACGGACATTCTATACGATCTTCGATCGATATAGCTCGATGAGTTCGAGAACGATTTCGTTTCCCCGCATTGTCATCTTGATAGATACAGCGCATGCGTATTCACTTGTAAACATACCACGTGGTACTGACGCTCCGCGGAATGTTGCAGTGAGTACGCTCGGGTACCGTGCGCATGGCAACGTTGCCACGGCACGTAGAAATGCCCCGCTATGTTGTGCGCGAGGTCGCGGAACAGTGCACGACGTTGCAACGTCACGTAGATTCTATGCCGCGCATGCTGTTGAGGGACAATTTGTCCCCTAGTGAATACATGGCTTAACACTGAGTGGCATATTTCGTGGCTCCGCATAATGTCGCAGCGGTGGGTGTCACTCTTCGTCACTCCTATTCCCGTCAACAGCGTTTCACTTCAACCTCCATTTGCATTTTGCCTTGTATATATTACCCGATCACCAAATATGGATCTGTACTACCGAAATAAGGTACCGAAGGGGAGTAGCAGTACTGACGTAAGACAGAGCGACGGATAAGTTAGTAAAAACGTCTCAATCGAGATGACTTGGACACGTTTACGAATGTCAGAGGAGCTACTATTATGATGATCTTGGCAACATGGGTCACCCAGACAAAGCGCAGACGTTTTTGGGCCCTCACATAGAGCAGGTGTTGCTACCATTGTACTGATTAATAAACGGATAGTCTAAGGACGCGGAGTTCGTTATTACAAGCCCCCATCCAGTACCACGCCTAAGAAGGCATCCACAAAAGGTTTAAAAAACCTTACAGTAATTCATTAGTATCCATTTACCACTTCACTCTCTGAATATCTTCATATTGTTATCAAGTAAACCCAGGAGAATACATAAATACATGAACACGAACGATAAGTCAACTTGGGAGCGGATTATTGCACTGCAGTAATTGGAGGAGTTTTGAAACGTTTAAAATTGAGCTTTAAAATGACAGAAGAAGAAAAGGAAGGTGACAAGTAGGTTTACACTAGACAGAGGCCACTTTTGTAAGATATGAAGTATAACCTTATTTTAAATTTATAAACGGTTAGTTTAATTTTTAATGAAAACATATTTTATTTTGGAGGGTGCGATTTTAGAATGAAGTTCAATGATGTGAATAGCTACATAATAAAATAGTAGGTAGATATCTCAGAGGCAACCAAATATTTTTTGGTTAGATAGAAGATATTTGATTCTTCTTATTTGTGACACGACAAACGGTCTACAGACATTTGGTCTAACGACAAAAAGTGTAGTTCCAACTACATAATGACGACAAACAAAATTTCCTAATACAGTAAAAAAGAGCGCTTTTATTGGCAAACGCATATACTGTGATTGTTCACAGTACTGTGGTTGCTTAAAAATGTATTTATTTTATTAATAATAATATAATGACTTCTTCAAAAAGAGCAAAATGATTTTGTAGTGACATTATTAATATAATTAAAAAAAATGTACTTTATTTTTATTCCCCATATATTTATTATTTTTTTACATTTTGATTGTATATAATTCGATTTTTGATTTTTAACTTTTGAGTATATATTATTAGGTCCTTACATATGAAATTGACGTTTAGTATGGGAGGAACATTTTTCACAACAAAGCCGATTTTTTTTTTATAATATATTTATTTAATCAAAGTATGTACCATTGCTATCTATGCACTTTTGCCATCTTATAGGTAGTTCATCGATCGCTTTACTAAAAAAACCATTCGGACGGGAATCAATAAAATCTTTGAAGGCGGTTTGGACTGCCCCATCGGAATTGAATTTTTTCCTTTGCAAGAAGTTATCCAAATTTCGAAAAAAATGGTAATCTGTTGGGGCAAGGTCCGGAGAGTACGGTGAATGTCTTAGACATTTCAATTGAAGCTCCTCTAATTTGGTAGCCGTCTGTTGTGCAGTGTGTGGTCTAGCGTTATCATGAAGCAGCAGTGGCCTAGAGCGATTAACCAGCCTCGGTTGTTTAGCAGCTAGCTTTTTCATCATGGTTTGCAGTTGCTGACAATAGACATCTGCCGTAATCGTCTGGCCAGATTTAAGAAAGCTGTAGTGAACGACACCAGCACTAGTCCACCAAACGCTCACAAGTAACTTTTTTGGAGTCAATTTTCGCTTGGGGCATGGTTTGGCTGGTTCGGCAGGGTTCAGCCATTGCGATGAGCGCTTCCGATTATCGTACAGGATCCACTTTTCATCACAGGTAATGATTCGATTTAAAATCCCTTCATTATTGTGCCGGTTGAGTAATGCAACGCAGCAGTCAACGCGCGTTTGTTGATTTGCTTCACTCAATTCGTGAGGTACCCACCTTTCAAGCTTTTTCACCTTACCAATTTGCTTCAAGTGGATTAAAACAGTTTTATCACTAACACCGCAGCCTGCAGCTAACTCGGATGTGGTTTGCGATGGATCCGCTTCCACAATAGCCTTCAATTCTTCATTATCAACTTTGGTCTCCGGCCGTCCACGGGGCTTGTTCTGCAGGTCGAAATTTCCAGAACGAAAACGTTGGAACCAAAAACGCACTGTGTTTTCTTTTGCGGCACCGTCGCCATACACATCATTAATCATTCGAGCCGTTTCTGCAGCACTGGTGCCACGGTGGAACTCGTACTCGTAAATAACGCGATATTTCAAGTTTTTCATTTTGTAAACTGAGTGACGCAAAGAAAAAAACAATTGAGGAAAAAATAAATGAATTATAATTTTCAAAACACAAATACATGAGTAAATAGCTGTATAAATTTGGATTTGGAATTCCTAACCAAAGAGAAGATATTTGAGATCAAATTTGCCAGTACGGCAAAACGCCAATTTCATATGTAAGGACCTAATATATCCTAACGAAGGGACCATTGACCTTGAAATACGTTGATATTTTCAATGTATAAGTGGTGAAAACAAAGTACATTTTTGATAATTATATTAATAATACAATACATTATTACAAAATATTTGTTTCAATATATTATTCCCAACGGGTTGAATTAACTCTTTCCGGGAAGAACAACAATAATTAACGGTACCCATTACATTACAGAAAATTACAAAAAACAAGGTTTCATCAGAAATAACAAAAAATTAGCATAATAATTATTATAAAAAATTATTATAATAATAAAAAAAGGGAAAAATAGCGCACAGATAGATACTGATTATGTATAGGTACTATGTTCTAATGAAGAATAACATCATTGGTTTATAAAGCAATTAAGGAAGTATTTTTAAGAGCTTTTGCCAATATTTTTTTGTTCGTTACTGGCAACTTTAGTTCACTAGGTAATGCGTTGTATTAAGTATAAGCGATGTATTGTAGGGAGTTATTGCATTTTTTTCTTTTTTAATTTTCTCTTTTTATTAGTTTTATAAAAATTAGTTTTTTTTATACAATATTATTTATTGAAGAAGTAGGTATGAAATAAATATTAAGAATATTTTGTTATGTTTGTACGATACTAATATTTTTTTTATTATTTATTTTATTTATTTTAGGAATCTCAACAGTATACAATTTATTATAATAATACATAACGTATTGGGTAATTCGTAGACCAGTTATAGAGATCCACGGCATAAAATGTTGGTTTAACTATCCTTTGCACATTGCACATTATAAAAAATACAAGTTTTATTGGCGAACTACCATCTACACTATTAAATAATTTAAATTAATATTTGAAAAAAATGTATTTTCTAACTAAGCTAAACGTTTCTGCCATAAAATAGGACTACCTTGCTGGTGTCCTGGAATGGAGCTCGAACCACTGATTACCATATCACTAAGCGAGCTATGACTACCACATCAACAAGCTACTCACACGTCTCACAGACATGAAGCTGTTAAAATACGTCACGTGTATGAAATTGAATTTAAATTCAATTAAACCCCCGATATTTCACGGGAAAATAAAATCAGTATATTGGAAAATGGAAAACAAAGGCTGTAGAGGTGAACAGCAGTTACGTTTTACAGTGAGGCTTTAGTTTTCGATTTAAAGCGCCAGTAAATCTGATGTAATAGCTTGGCTGATGTTGTTAGGGGATGTTAAATGCACATCAACCCCATACACAACCAGCCCCACACGTTGAGGCTTAACTCATTGAACGGATTCACTGAATTACATAACGCCAGGTATATTAGGTTCGAAACTTTTGAAACGTTTTGTGAAAGGTGTAAAGCGTCAAAGTATTTATAGTTTTATTATGCCATAAAAAATATTTGTATAAAACAAAAATTATTTTGAATATACAAATTTTTCGTTTCATAATTAATTTTATTACACTGTTGTTATGTCCCATATAAATAGCTTCGTCTCTGTGAAACATCCATATTTTTTAAAGAAAAAAAAACAAAAAAAGTGGTATCATTACCAGCTGCGATATCTATATATAATGTTTCATGTGAAGGACTACAGATGTCTCTAGCATAGTCCTATCAAATAAATGGACGGTTCCCAGATTTGGAACATTATATATATATATAACGATGAGTCTGCTCTCTCTCGAAGAGAAGACTGCTCCTCTCGAAACTGAAGTAGTAATTAATAACTCATATTGTGTGTATTACAATGTTAAAATAAAACATATTTTAAATTAAAACGTTTAGATCACTTCTGGTAAACTTCGTTCAATGTAGAAACTTCTCGTCCCGGTTTATTCTTTATTCACTTGCGCTGGTCCCCCTGGTAGTCACTGTGTTTGCTCGCTTACTAATATCGCGTGTTGTAATATCACGAATGACAGATCACACTCTTTTACACTACGGATGTTACACTGTTGTCGTCACTTGCTGAATTTCCTGAGCCCGTGTCGCGTGACTCCTTTTATAGCAAAATTCCCTCGAAAGGTTATTCTAGAGATAACAAGAAGCCTGTGGAAAGTTCTAGGTTAATCTAAGTAGTTTTCACCTATGAGATGGAACGTCGTAGAATTCTCTAGAGAGATAACGCGGTCACGGATGAGTAACCCTGGATAGTCTGCGGTCGCCGTTGACTGACATCGTTGTTATCAGCATTTAGTAGATACACAGTCTTGCTACAGTATGATAGAAACAGCTATTATTATTTAGAAACTGTCATGATACAGCTATTATAATAAATTTATAGTTGACTAGCTCTGTAGGACAAAATACGTAGAAACTCTTTCTGCACCCTTTCGATTCTTGCAACATGTGTTGTATAATAAGGTGTCCTTAAATAAGAGTACCAACCTCTACGAGCTTCACCACGTTGGGGTGGTCGAGTTTCTTCAGCACCGCGATCTCCCGGCGCACCAGGTCCAGGGGGTCGGGCGGGGGGCGGCCCTTGCGGAGGGGGGGGGCCCTCCCGAACAGGCCGGCCTTCCGCAGCAACTTCCGCTTGGACAGGATCTTCATGGCCTGGAATAATGAGCCCGGCGTTAATTGAAATCGGATCGTGGCTGAAATCAACCTGGACTTGCATCGTGTTTACGTGCTGGAGCATTTTACAAGCATACAGAATTACATAAATTTATGAAGGAAAGAGAAGGGAATTAGCTAAACATTGCGGTGATGGATATATAGACAAGATAATAAATTATTTTCTAATTGTGTTTTTAGAGTTAAATAAACATTTAATCATAATACATTTATATAATTAATAAAAATAAACTTAGTTTTCCCCAATTTTGTATTAAAAATTTCAACATGTTTCAGAGCCTATGATCCCTACGTCAGGATACAATTGTATGAGTCAAAAATCGAAGCACTGACAATCAAAATATTAAAAAAACTATATATAAAAAATAAATAGTAATAAGGTACCTACTTAACATGCAAATAAATTTAAAAGATAACTATTTGTAAAAAGGACCTGGTTATTTATAATATTCAACTTACTATAAACACTTTTTCTTATTTTAGAAATTTCTAATTTTTATCAAACTGTGATTCTGTATAGTTTGTATGTAAAATTTATAAACCCTTATTAATATCAAAAGAATGATCCATAGCCAAAAACTGGTTAGAAAATTCAGAAAAAATATTGCTATTTAAACATCTTAAGTGTTCCTTAGCTCTTACTTCACAATTTCTACACATTTTTCCTTTATAAAAATAATCACAATCAATAAAAATCAATTTATAAACACCAGATTTTTTTAAAAAAAATATCCTTATCCTTATTATTTAATATGTCTTTTTATAATTTATCATCAGTATAAAAAGCTGGTTGAATGATTATTTTTATAAAAACAATTTTTCTCCAATCAAATATTCAAAAAAACTTCTTATAACTAGGTAGTTTTTATTTAACATAATGTCTATTAATATTGTATCAAAACCATAAAGGCAATACGTTTTTATTATTAAAATTATCAACATAATAATACATTTTGTTGTTTTTAATTAAATTTACAAAAGTGAAAAAACTTGTAGCTCAACTTGTATTAGGGTAAAAGAATGTATGAGGTATTCACGTAGCGTGGCAAATAAAAACACTGGAAATTAATTAGCGATGTATTAATCTATGATTTATTTATTATTCAATGTACAGTGTCTCAATGTACTATTATAATGAATTGAACTAAATGCTTTTCTTTTATCTACACTATTCGCAATATATGACTATCTATGAACACTTCATCATCGCTGAGTTACATCGCTGGCAAAATAAGTATAGACAATAAAAATATTTAAAAAAATATATGGGAAATGAATAATAATTAAGTTCCTACTAACATGAAAACAAATTTATAAGATAACCATTTGTAAAAAGGACCTGGTTATTTATAATATTCAATTTATGATTAACATTATGTTACTTATTTCTTATTTTCATATATATTTTTAAAATATTCTTACTAAATCAAAAATCGAAGTGTAGACGACTTTTAATTATTACTTTATTAGTATACTACCGAAGAGACTATTGGCACTGAAAGATGCTGATATTTTTACATATAAATGGTGAAAAAAAAGTACATTTTTATTAATTATATTAGTAATAACACTACAACAAAATCATTTTGCTCTTTTTGAATAAATTTCCTAACTCTATTAAAGAATTACTAGTAATGAAAGAATTACTAATAGTCAATTAATTATTAGTTAAACAATCGGCTATTGTCGTTTGTCTGAGATTGGCTATCAGCTGTACTGGCCGCTGCGCGGCCGATAGTGGCCGCTGCGCGGCTATTTTTTTTTTTAAATAGAGATGCGAACACGGAATGCGTGTCGCATCAATATTATTACTATTCTCAAAATAAGCTAAAGGCTTGTGCTATGAGAATAGGACTAACTTGATGATATCCTGGAATGCGGCTCGAACCACTGACCACCAGATCACTAGGCGAGCGTCATGACCATTACACCAACAAGCTACTCTTAAGTTAGTTATTAGTGCCTGCGATTAGCTATCGTCCATAGCACTAACCTAAAAATTAATCGTCAAAATATAGTTCCCTGCAGAAAAAATAAAATTGACAAAAGTAAACATAAATGTGAATGTATTTCGCTTTTTAGTGACTCGAATGTTAAATAATGTATATATTATTTTTACATATTTTTACGTATTAAATAATATCTTAATGTTTTTTAAAATAATCAGTCCACCTCTTTTCTTAATATTTTCTTTCTATATACGATTTGATTAATATTTGAAACTGGCAGTGGGAAAAAAACGCATTATTAGATGCGTTTTAAACGCAATCATAACATAGAAAACTTAAATAATAATGTGAATAAAACGTCAAATAAAAAAAACAATGGATAGTCATGCATCAACCTAAACATAATATTACCTTTTCGAACAACACTCAAATAATATAATCTTGATAAATAAATTAAGAATCGGTATATAGAATTCTCAAAAATATTGAACGAATCTCGTGTTTCATCATTCAAGTAATAAAATAACGTTTATTAGAATGAAATTAAATTGGAATGGGTAAAGCATTCCCAGAACTTATCGCTGTAGTGGATTCCGCAAAAATATTTAATGTTTCGCTAGAGTTCTATTAACCTTTCTCGTCTTTGTATAGTCAAGTACTGTAATATCTAGTTGCGAGCCAACATTAAAAGTTTCAATGGCTAAATATTTAATTAATTAGATTAGATAATTAAAAATTGATATGAAATTAACGAATAAAAACCTTTCCTTTTTCTTTTATATTAAAAAAATGTGTTTTTGTTCGCCATGACTCTCAATTCTAGACATAATTCAGAAATTATCGAATAGAGGAGTACGCATATATTGGACTAGGGTATGTAGTACCGTTTTACCGGTAAATATGGATAAGTTAAATAACCTTCAAATAAATTTCAAAGTACCGGTAATTTCGATGGGTTTTTACATTTTACTGTTAAATATACTATTGTCAGAGACGTGGCTTTAGGAGGCAACTGAAAATACTGGAAAATAATTAACGATTTATTATGGTGCACTGAATGCAATTATGACCGATAAGAACCTGTCAAAAGAAGCAAAACTAGCGGTAAATAATGGCATTCTAGTGCCAACTCTGATGTATGGAAGTGAAGCCTTGATGAATTGGCAAAAAAGGAATAAAAGTAGACTGAATGCGGTGGAAATGCGATCACAAAGGCGTTTTTGTGGAAAATTTTTGGTCGATAAGTGAGGAATGAACAAATTAGTAGTGAGTGTAATGTTGGCTGTGGTGTAGTAGATAGATTAAAAAAAGGAGTGCTGAGATGGTTTGGTAATGTAGAATGTATGGGTGAGGAAAGGATGGTTAAGAAAATATATAGGGCAAGTGTTGAAGGTAACAAACAGAAATTGAGGGCGTCCGAGAAAGACCTGGTATGATCAGATTCTACAAGTACTGGAGGATGGCCCCGTTAAAAGCATCAACAACCGTAGAGCATACATGAAAAGATAAATGTAGCAGAAGCAAAAGTAGTGTGCCAAGATAGAAAATATGGCGTTCTATCCTCTCTGCCTACCTCTGTGGAGAAAAGGTGTGATGGTTAGTTAGTTAGTTATTAATTATTTCAAAAAATTCACAATGTAACTGGACACGAGTATAATTTAAACACTATTTTTCAATTGATCACTCGACTGCGAAACAATTTTTTATCGCTTGCTAGAATATTCTATTCAATTCTCGCACGTAAGTAGGCACTTTGCTCGATATCGTTTCGATATTATTTTTAAAAATTTAATTTGGCTTGTAGATAATCCTCCCACAAACTCGAGCTATTGGCTCATATCATGGGGAGTATAATAGAATGTTTAGATTGTAATAATATACATATAATTTATTTTGTGAAAGTCATTGTAATATATCTGCTGATAAGTAGCGTCGGTCATACGTCAAAACAAACTAGTAGTAGTAGTAGTAGTAGTAGCTTGTTGGATTAGGACTCTCGCCTCGTGATCCAAAGGTCGCGAGTTCGAACCTTCCAGACCAGCAAATTAGTCCTATTTTGATAGAACAAGCGTTTAGCTTACATTGAAAATAGTAAGAATATTGACGTGACACGTATTTCGTGTTCGCATCTCTATATAAAAAAAAATGAAGCGCCGCGGTACGGGCTCCGCCTTTTTATACGTAACACGATTAGTTTTTCGAACCTCTGAGATTATTCTAGTGTTTACGAGAATGTTTCCATTGCTTCCAGACATTTGTAGAGTGTTGTAGTATTATTTATATCCAGAGTGTTATGGATTGTTCCAGAGATTTCAGAGAACATACTGGAAGATGTTCCTGTAAGAAGCCTCAGCAATCGTGGAGCTAGCATGCGAAGATGTACGCATGTGTATGAGGCGAAAGTTGTGTGTGTGTGACAGAATAGTGTGATGCTAAGTAAGTGAAACGGCGTGTAATTTTAACAAGTTGTCAAAGTGTGATTCTTTTTAAAATTGATATGTAAATTTCTAAATGTCACATTTAAATGTTATTTCCAACGGCCTCCCAGGTCTCTTATATTCATAAATAAAAAAAAGCACTTTGGACCCATTAATATGTACAGTTTTGTCGTCATCAATCATCCTAAAAATATTCCTGCCAGACTTTGGTATGAATGGAGACACGTGGCACGAAATGGCCGACCAGGAAATTGGAAAATCGATTCCATTGGACAAAGGGAATTTTAACAAGGTTATATTTTTAGAACGGCCCGTTCGAAAGCGCGACGTTTTCTTCGAGTCAAAAAAAAAAAATGAAATCGCATTCACAAAAATATTTTTTTACGTTCATTAATGTCATTTCAAGTCGAATACGAGTGAAACGTGGCGTTCGCATGAATGAGGCAAAATAAAGAATGAACACGAAATAAAATAAGGTGTAGTTAAGGAAAAATATTTCCACAGCATCGTGACTGTGGGAGACAAAGGAAACTCTAAAAAAATTGGTTTTATTAATTGCACACAAAGTCATTGGACACGAATTTAAACTGTTCACTGTTCTTCAAGGATCATTAGATGGGCACTCAGAATCCTACAGTGGAGGCCCTGGACGAAAAATAGAAGCGTCCGGAGACCTCCCAAAAGGTGGTCTGACGACATTGTCCAGCAAACAGGAAGAACCTGGATGCGAAGGGGGAAAAACAGAGATGAGTGGAAGAAAATGGAAGAGGCCTACATCCAGCAGTGGAGGGAAAAAGGCTAAGGAAGAAGTAGAAGACTGTTCTTCAAAATTCATAAAAAAAATTTCTAGAATCTTTCACAAACTAATTCAAGTTCGTTCTAGAATCTTCGCTGCAATGTTTACCACCTCTAAATAAGTTGTCTCTAAACTCTTCTCGCTTGCCGGTGGGTACTTTCTTAATTTACTATCGCTGGATAACACATGTGCACTGGCCATACTATAAGTTGTAGCTTTGTCTGAAGACTGTCACGCTATCACTACAACGGCAAAAACTGTTCTGCGCAGCACCCTCGCTTGTATGGACCCGTCTGCATGTCGCTTTTCTAGATGCTTCCAGAATCCCGTGGACCATCCTAGAATCTTCTAATATCTTCCAATTCCAATCATAACAATTTCATTTTCTGTCTGTCCGTCTGTCTGTCTATCCCCATAACTTCGTGTAACATCCGTAACTTCTTTATAGTAATTTTTAAAATTTTTTTTATCATTTTTTTTAAATAAATAAATACTTATTCCTTAGGAACAGACATGTAAAAATACCGTCATTTTTGACAGGTTACAGCAAGATTCAGTATAAAAGATGCAGAGTAAAATCATCGATAGCATGTAATTATTTTGCGATTTTACCATCTCGTGACAGTATATTTTCAGCTTTGACTAATGAACGGTGATCTCAGTTTCATCCCAACGTGTTCTACGGCAGACGGTTTTCTCGTGAATCTGCCAATTCAGTCCCAGGCAATTACAGATATCGACATTTAACTGTCTCATCACTTTACATCAAGAATCAGTCCATACCCTATGTTTAACCTGTAAAAAACCCAGGCACCTAATTGATACAGATCTTTCACGGCATGTATATATTGTCACGGAATGGCAGGCGGAAGGAATTGCGCACTGTCCAAATCCCTTGTAATGTCACTTTGGAAGACTCTAGAAACGTCTATAAACGACTAGAGCAGCCTAGAAGCGACGACAAGCTTCTCCTAAACACTAGAGTAATCTAGAAAGTTCCAGAATACCAGCACTTGGGTATAAATACCGGAACTACGCCGCGGCGCGAGAAGAGTCGTGTTTTGACAGTTCGTGCGGTGCGAACTCAGCCACGAGGCGACGGCCAGTGTGGCCAGTCTTGAGATAATCGAAGAGACATAATCGAGCGAAGTACCTAAGTGGCGAAATAAATCAGTGCGACTTCTATGTGCGAGAATTGAATATTCTATGAACGATAAATACGTGTTACCCAGCGATAATACAGCGTTCATAGATGAAGTGATATATTGCGAAATAATGTAGATTAAAGAATAGCGTTAAGTATAGTTTGTGTTGAGTGACTTTGTACATTAAATAATTAATTTATCGCTGATTCATTCTCAGGCAATATTTAATATGTCAGCAAAAAAATATTTTGCAGTATTCACTCCCTAAGCAGACTTGAGAACTTTCTCCGATTCGCTGTGAAATAACAACTACGCAATCCCGACTCATTCCCATATTTGAGTTTGCTGACGTATATTATCCGAAAGTTAACGTAGAGCAGTGTTTTTCAACATTTTTGAATGCGCGACTCCTTTACAAGTAAAAAAATTCTGGTGACCCCCCAGGTCTACTTTACAAATAAATGGACAGGGTCTTTACAGAAAAAGATATATGTGTCTTTCCCTTGCATTCAAAAGATTCTCGTACAACTGGATTCTGAAGCTACCAATGAGCAAAAGTGGGTATTAAAGATGAAATAAAGAACTAGCTCAATGTACTAATGGAATTCAATTCGCAAACTATTGACATTTTCTGGATGAAGAGAAGAGAAGAATATTCAGAGCTGGCAAGAGAAGCTTTAAAATAAAACAATTCGCCAATACCTGCCTATGGAAACTATCGTTCTCTTCAATGGTAAATATAAAAACTGAGAAAAAAAAATATGCTTCAATTCTAAAATGATTTGGCCAACGAGTGCGGGCAATGACAGTAAATTAAGCGGAATAGTGCGAGTACTTACGTGCGAATATAAGTGAATTCTCTGCGGATCTGTGTGGAAATATTCTAGACAGAGAGGATAAAGGGTTCCACAGGCGAGTGAGGAAGTGCGAAATATATATTTTTTTTTACGCTTCAACAGGCCAAGAAGCCCAATTACAGAGGCGGAACACACCACAAAATACCCAGGCTTGAGTAAATCACATAGAGTAATTGTGAAGAATCAATTGTGAGAAGCCAGTGTCACACCCACTGGACTACGAGGGCCACCGTGAATTTGTGAATTTATTGTGAATTTAAGAATGGTGCTTCGATTAAATTCCAGTCTAGTGACTTTGTGTGATAAATGGCTAGTATGACAGGCCATGAGACCCATTTAATAGGTAACGGCGAAATGCATCACAAAAACACCCAAGCTTGAGAAAATAACATAGATGAGATTTTGTGAAGCTTGTTCTCAGAATCGTACCAGGAACCCCCGTGTCGAGAAGCCAGCATCATTCCCGCTAGACCACGAGGATCGTGATACGTGGCACTTTCAATTTTGGGCCTCATCTTAACCACCAAAACTCACACACACTCACAGCAGTGTCATACTGATAATTAATATTAATAATTAATAATTAATAATTAGATCTGTGATAATTTCACACATCCGCACCCGGGAAATTTTCGGCATCCTCTGGAACATTTTTGTCGCATACCATTCTAGAATATTCTTTGTCCGAGGGTTATCTCTGGGTCTAATTGTAGTAAAACTTCGGTTATTTGCTGAAACTATGCTTGAAAAGATTCGTGTAAAATAATAATAACATTTCCCTAACACAAAGAGCGGCGGTTGTGGCGGAGAAGGATGTCAGCATTTTCCCGCATAAATTTATTCCCAACGATTCATTTGTTGTTTGGGATACTTTGAATTCCGCCACGGCTAATAAGACTGAAATTTAATTAATTTACTAAACGAATTAAATTGTGAGATAAAATTTGTAATTGAAGGCTCTTTTACGATCGCGATAAAGATACCCGAGCTTAGCTTTGAGGACAAAGAAATTGTTTGTCAAGTGAACATTTAACAGTGCGCGTGACAGTAGTTTCAAACGGTTAAAGATCACACCATAGCAGTGCACCCTCAATATTGGTCCCGTTTTTATGTTGAACCCTTTGTTTGATATTCGTCCCACCTGCAGCAAGAGTGCCGATACACGAGTCCAATAGCTGTCCACTTTGGAAAAAATGCAAAATTTCGTCGAGGAAGCACCCAAACATCGACACAGATTTTTCCAAACACATCGCCATGTAATGAAAGTTCTGGATATTTTAAAAAACAAAACACAAGCAACAAAACTGGATTAATTATTTTAAAAAACGAGTACTTAAGTGTTGAATAAAACGGATATTCTATACGATCCGTATATTTTACAGAGAAGCGAATTTCGACGTTTCGCTTAAGTCTTATTCAGCATCATCAGGAGAGCGTCCTATCACGGCGGAGGTGAAGGCCGAACCGATTATTTTTTCCGAGGCCGTAAATTATATGCACTTTGTTGTGGAGTGTCCACTTCTTCTACGATAGAGGTCGCCAGTGTGCTATTGGTACACTGGCGATCTAACGTGGTTTATGTCTGCCGGCAGTGGTTTTTCCGGACTAGCGAGACGTTTGTTTATTTTGTACAACTTTATTTTCATTTTTCCCTCAGGAGAGTGACTATTGTACCTAGTTTAACTTTCTCTACGGTATTTCCTCGCATATACGTATATCATTGTATCATATGTCATTCTATTGTGAACGTTTTGAGTGGACGCCTCCCCGCGTCGCTTGCACTCATATAAGTTTAAGTGCGCGGGGAGGATGACCACTTTAGCATAAAAAATTCCGAATCGGGTGGTGAAAGTGTAGAACCGATATAGGATCTATTGATCATAAAATGGCCTTGGGTGTGTGGTGGGTCCCTCTTCACTATTCTAAAAGAACAGTTCCTTCATGAAGAATCCATCTCAACCTCGAACCAATATCAAATAAGAATTCAATTGAAACCTCGACTGCGTCAAAATGAAAACGTCTCTCCTGATAGCGCAAAATCTAGTTTGGAATTAGGTTTTCAAGGGTAGTTAGACAGACACAAATCTTTTTTTGAAATTGAATTCTGTTGCATGTGCACAGTCGGCAATTTTCTTTGGAATATTAAATTTTCCCCCGTCGCTTGTAATTTGAATAACGGCGGAGACCCCGAACGGGCCACTCGGTCGGAAGACATTTTTTCATTCGCGTTATTTCCCCGCAGCTGGGAGCCGGATTAGACTTAAAAAATTGAATAAATTCAACAACAGAGTGATCAGGATCATTTCAAAGAGAAATAGTTATTCCAATATTAAAAAGTAACCCATAAAAACCAAGTTTTTATTATACTCCCTTACTTTGTAAAATATAATATAACAATAATTAAAGACGAATTAAAACATATAACATAACACTAAACTTGCAGTAATTTAATATATTCAGAATATTTTGAGTTTGTTCAATTCTTTCAGAACAGTGCTGGATTTATGTCACAGAGACATTATTAATCAATTCTATCATGGGTGGAAATGGCGAATGTTACATCGTGTAAAGTGATCACTTAAGCCAACCATAAGATAGGTCATAAGTCCTATGTACACCCAAATGACTTCTATACCTACTTTTCCATAAGAAATACAGCTTCGTCTCTGTGAGATATCTATAATATACATTAATTTAATATATTTCTAAAATGTCAGATGTTTTGAGCTTTGATAAGACCCTTTATGCTTTGTGTAGTGAAGTACCTATTGTGTATACCGACGGAGTAATTCAAATTTAGAAAATATTCCGCTACGTTATCGGGCCGCTGTTGCTAGTAATCAAACTTTTGTAATGATTCTAATTTGAAAAAACTATTAAAAATTTGAAAAATCCAAAATTTTACTATAATTATTATTATTTTTTAACGAAAATTTGATAGATCTTCTTGATCGTCGCCACGAGTCTGCTTGCAAAGTTACAGCTCGATTGGATCACGGGAAAAGGGTCAAAAATCGATCCAAAGTTTTTTCGACGGCAAGCCGGCAAGCAAGCAAGCAGACGCCACGAGTTAATATAAAGGGAGTAAAAATATGTTAATAAATTTAAATAAGCTCCATGGAACAAGGAATGAAGCTAAACACAATGATTTTCATACGAACAATTTTAAATGTTACAGTATTAAAATGCTAAAACAAAATTCTTAATAGCATCAAAAAGATCATTTCCAACGCCTATAATAACTATCAAAAACGAATCAATGGAAAGAGTCACGCAGTGCAAGTACTTAGGTGTATGGGTGAATGAGAACTGGGATCCATCTCAAGAAGTAAAAGCTCCAATAGAGATGGCTAGAAGTGCGTTTCTGTAAGAAAGTAAATCTCCCGCGCGCGCACGGCAGCTGCGCGCGCAGCGGCAGGCGTGGAGGGGACGCGCGGAACCGGCGCGTACCGTCAGCGGACGGCCGCGACGGGCACTTGAAGTTCGGCAGACCATAGATACAGTCCAGTTTTATGAGAGAAAATACATCGCTTAGAATTTACCTACGCGTAATTTACCGACGCCTGCCCTCTTCCTGAAAACCCAACTTAACAGTTTCTCAGAATGAGACCGTTATTTTCCAACCGTGACCTAAGCCTACAACTTAAAATGCGTATGGTTCGGTGTTATATTTTTGCCATTCTCTTATATGGAGTGGGGGCATGAAAACTTAGCCAAGAACTAATCCGAAAAGTCGAGTCTTTTGAGATGTGGATCTACAGACGCATATTGAAAGTTTCCTGGGTGGATAGTGACGAAGATGAAGTCCTCCGGGGTATGGAAAAATACTGAGAAGTGCTGCGAACTGTCAAGATAAGAAAGCTGGAGCATCTCGGACATATTATGAGAGGACCATAATCAACCAACTCATCATCCAGGGGAAAATAAGTAGTAAAAGAAGCGTAGGAAGACGCCGCCTCTCATGGTTGCGTAACATGAGGGACTGGTGTAAGTGAACTCGACTGAGTTGTTCCGTGCAGCGGTAAATTAAATCGTAATCGCCAGATTGATCACCGACGTCCGATAGGAGATGGTACAATAAAAAGAAGAATAAGAATACTTTAAAAGTAAGATTGATTTTTTTAATAAGTAACATCCTTATGGGCTTTGACATACAATAATATTCAAATATTGATTGTATTATTTGTATGTATCTACAAATATTTTATTAATTACACCTACATGTTTCGGAAAATCCTTTCCATTGTCAGGGTTATATAAAAGTTATATTGATATCAAAATATCAAAGTGAATAATGTTATTTGTTTTTTGTTTTTCTAATTAATTTTTAAATTTTATTGCTGAAGTTCTTGATTACACACAATTATTGGAATTTTTTTAGAATTGGGCTAGTAGTTCGATTTAATTGATTATTAAAATTATTTTGTTAATTACTACTTGTTTTGCCAATTTCTAATGAATCTAAATTATTCAACTTCAGACCAAAATTATTTATTTGTGAAATAGAAAGTCCTAAATAAATAAATAAAGAACTTCAGCCATAATATTTAAAAATAGTTTTTCAAATAAAGAAAAACAAAAAACAAATGACATTATTCATTTTGATATTTTGACGTTTATAAAACATGATGGAAAGGTTATTCCGAAACATGTAGGTGTAATTAATAAAATATAAGTAGATACATACAAATAATAAATCAATATTTAAAAATGTCAATCTACAATATTTCTGAAGCAATTGAAAAAATACAATAATATTCTTTTTTATATGTATAAAATAATACTTATTTTAAAAGGAAACATTGAGTAAAAGCACAAAAAGGAATACAAATTCAACAAAAGCAATACTAATTCAAAAGATTATCAGTACACTTGCTTATACTCGGAAATAAGCAAAATCCAAGTCTAAATATTTCTTCAATTCAGGTATGCTACTAGAACGAAACATATTAATGTCAAAAATGTTCAAACCAGGGGTGTGCAGTGGGAACATCGCAACATGACTTTTACGTAACCAATTATTTGGAAAAAATCTTAATACAACATATGTTACGTAATATTTCTATCACAATTGTTATCATAGTATTCATATTTTGATATATCATAAAAATCTGTAGCAATAATATTTGATTTCTATTGTTTTTCCAAAATATCCGTTTACAAAAATGTCATGCTGCAATGTTCCCACCGCACGCGCCTGGTTCAACCTGTTGCTATGCTGTTGCACCATGTTATTGGCGAATTTGCAGCATACTTATTTCTATGGCTACCCCCAAAGAATGCTTCGCGTAGTTTAGTTTGTATTAGTATTTTATACGAAACTATTTGAACTGATTCAGGGCAGTCCAACACGATGTTATAATTTTGTAATAATAAGACCATTGTTAATAATTTTGAATATAAATACTCGCTCACATCTCTCCTCCAGGCTTATTCCTTCAAATGGAGTGAACTCTTTAGATGATCAGAACATATATTTTCAGACAGAACATATATTTTATAACAGAACATATAATAATAAAATAAATAATAAAAACATAATTAACATCCAGATACCGCCCATAACCTCCCCACTCCTATCCATTCTAACCCCGCCCCCGACCCCCACCACCATTACACCCACCCAATACCTATAAATTCTGTCTCGAATTATTTTTAATTGAGTTGTAAACGTGTTGTTATTGACAATGGGAGAAATCCCGAAAACGTTCTAACAATTCAAAATAAATTTAGTGGAATAAAACAGTGTTGTTTACCCTCATTTTTTTAAATATTAAAAATGAATTTCCACAATGTTACAAACAAAAAACTTGAACATTTATTTATTTTCTATTTGAATATGCAATTTAAATTATCTTGTAAAGAGTAGCAATTTTACAAATGATATTAAGACTTTTAAAGCATGTTTGTGAACATTAAATTTAAAATTAGTTACAAAAACAATTTAAAACAGTTACAACTGTTTAAAATAAAACTGTGATGTCCTTTTTTTTGCTAGAAAGGATCTGTTGTCAGGAAATCTGGGATCCACGGTTATAATCCAAAAGATTCTTCTTGGTTTATTTGTCAAGTACAAATAAAATCATAACAATATATCGCGATAAGCGATTCCGATTAGCTTTCTTTTTTTTTCTCTCTCTATCTCCCGTTCCTTTCATGCGCTCAGACAGACGTCCATCCAGACAAATTACAAAAACGCTTTGCTTTTTATACCCTTAATTTTCACAATACCTACGTCTACGCGATTTTCTCAATCTTCATTTTTGTGATATGTTTCGCTACACAGTTATGTCCTGTTGCAGCGTTAAAAATAAAAATAAAAATGAGTGAGCGTTCCAGTAATGCCCTAGGGCCTTAATCTTCTTAATGCACCCCTGCCTTCGCTGAATGCGTTTCTGCAATTCGTGTTATTTATTCTGTCATCTTCATTGAAATCTTTTCATAAATAAGATATTTTATTAAACCATGACTTAAATCTTCGTATCATAAAGAAGTACAAAGCGACGAGGAGTACAAAGGCAAGCTCTCATTAAAATTATTGCAGACGGTAATAAAAATACGGGCATATTTAAAAAAAATGGGTACATTTGTATTCGTGTATTATAAATTATCAGTTTATTTTAAATATTTCGGACTTGCATCTGTAAAACGTTGAAGAAAAGGTAATGTAACTTTTGCCGTATATTAAAAATTCATTCGCTTTATACAAATCAAAGTAGTAAAAACCTTTAGGTATAGTTTTTCGCATTCATGAAATATTTATTCTTCCGCTGGATGATATTGGATGTACCAAATACAATAAAGCAAAAAATAATTGTAAAATGTGCCTAAAAAGTAAATTTCACATCAAAAATGTAGCAGGGCACCACTACACCACTGCACCACTGCTTGTGCCTCTCTTGCATGTCTCGACATACAGTGCCACGTCAATTGCATAAATAATGACACATCCCATAAACACCGGACGATTCAGTAGGTTGGGTAGGAATCCTTTCTTCACCATTTCATCTCGCAGCAATATCACGCAGAAATACTGCTGATGTTATGTTTCTTCATAAACTAGCTATCTCTAAGATTAACTGCCCTGCATTGCTGCAGCGCATCTCCCCGAGAGTACCCAGAAGATCCACTAGATCGATAGAGACCTTGAGCATTTCTCACTGTAATACCAACTCCCGGCAAAACTTTTTTATATATCGCTCGTCTAATTTTTTCAACACTTTATTTAGCGACTTGGATCTTTTCAATTCATCAATCTATGAATTTAAAACTCTTGCATATTCACCTCAGTCATAAACTTTTTTTCCCTCTTTTTAAATCCATCTTTTTTATTTTGACCAGACTTCGTGTAATGTAATTTTTATCTTGTATCTGTCTTTAGTTCATCTTTTCTCTTTTGTCGAAACTTCGTGTATGTATATGCAGATGTTTTGATCAAATGCAAATATCTTTATGCTATACATCTATCTTTTGCACTTCTTTTTCTTCTTATCTCTTCTCCTTTTTGCTAAGTAGATCTGTCCTTTCCTATCCATTCTTTATTCCCCTTTAATTCTTTGACTTTCATAGTTTGTTCGTAACTTAAAACTTTCACTTTTTTTAGTTTTTTTTGTGTAACTCAAGTTATTGTTGCTATATTATTAAAAAATCACATGTTAATTCTGTGGAAACTTGTAAGATGGTCTCTATACTACTTAATAATCAATTTTGATTTAATAATGAAATCTGATTTTTATATGTACTGTTAGTTTCCCATGAATAAATAAAAAAAAAAATAAAAAAAAAATTGATGATCACCAATCAATAACCTTAAGAAATCCCAAAAACCCTCTTACACACATAAAAACACAGATGTTAGAGGCAGATTAATTCGGAAAAGGATATAAATTCAACAAAACCTCACTCTATTGAGCCTCTCCATTTTGTATTCTATAAATTTTTCGTTTACGAATTATTTTATCAGGAGTAAGTATTACATATACGTATCGGTTAGGTATTAGTTAAAGTTGGCTTGTGTAAGCATGTGTAACGTGTACGTGTAAGCATGCACGCGCGCATGTGAAGAGGAAATATGCCATCTCGCAAGTTTATCCCTAACAGATGAAGATATAGATAAGGAAATCGTGTTATAGGTGTCAAGAGCGCGGTCAAATTTTACATTCATGAGCAAATTATTTATTTATTTATTAATTAACGCCCTGTAGGGCTTTTGCAACAGATAGGTAAAGTGTACATGAACAGAATATATAGTTTAAATAAAAAAATAATAATAACATGTAAACATAATAATGACAAAGTGGAAAGAAAATACTTAAAATACAGATACAAATATATAAAGACATATATAATATATAGTAAAAAGCAAGTATATAAAAAGCAGAAGCATAAGAAAAACATAACATAATAGAAAAATAAAAACAAAAAAGTAATAATGCAGAGTGAAAGATATAGCACAAGCTTTGAAAGTCATAATATAATAACAAATATACATACAAATACAAATCAATTATTTAAGTCTCTAGTAATCTTTCAATACACCTTTTAATATATGTTTATAAAATTATTATTTTCTAATCCTGGAAATGATACTCGGATCATCAAAATCTAATATCATTCCTAAATCCTTTATCATGATCATATCGAGTAAGAGAAAATTTCCTATTAACTGCGTTTTCGACTGTTTACAAATATATTTTCAAATACAACGGTTGGCTTTAGTGGTTTACGACCTAACTGAACTATTTTGTTTGGAAGTCAATGGCATGGCAGCTGTGATTGGACGGTAAACCCACGCGATCTCCATCAATTTTCCCGGTTACAACGAATGGTTAACGAATGGTTAGGTCATGTTGAGAATGTACGGGTAAACACAACTAAACTTTTTCAAATGAATTTCGCTGCGCAGAAAGCGAACAAAGCTAAAGTTCGCGAAAGAAGTCGCTAAAGAAATACCAACTCTAAACTAACTAACAAGCAAGGCCCGAGGGAGTTAAATGTGCCCGGGATGCATTTCTCCATTTGCAATTCCATTTTAAAATGTATTTTACGGGAAACGTAAAGCGAATTTACATTTAACACAGTTTAGTTTAATTAACGGTATCATACGAGACGAAAAGTATTTTATTATTACTACTGTGCGTGATTATATAATTTGATAAAAAAGTTTCCCGGGTTCTTATCACAATAAAAATAATTTCGTTGTCTACCTGTCTGTTCGTAACTTCCTGTAACGTCCGTAAAAACTTATTTTATAACAACTTTAAAATATATATTTTTGATGTTTATGGCGTTAACTTTTTGGTTGGACATAATTATTAAGTTTAATAATTTAACAACTTTGTATTACTTAACTAGTAACTCTACGTCTATCGGTTTCGATACCGCTGTATCTTCATCAGGTAGTAAACTAAATATTCATTACATTTTTTATCACTATTTTTTTTTGTCTTCTTTTTTATTTTAATTTAATTTTCTTTATAGATAAATATATACTTATTCTTTAGGAACCGGCATGTAAAAGCACCGGAATATTCTCCTTACGAAAGAAATAGCACAATAATAAGTGTTCTAGAAATATTTTGTGTGAATTTAAGAACACTGCTCCAGTTAAATGCGTGACTTGCATAAAAAATAAGAGTTTTAATTGCTTTTGTTTCATTTGCTTCGAACGGCCACGGTCCCGTGACAATATTGAACCTACTGATAACTAACAACAATACTCTATCGAATATTCCATAATATTATGCACGCACGCACACTATTTGGAACGTCTCTCGTAATCTCTGGAAAGATTCATAAGTCTCTCGAAACGTCTCGAAGAAATTTACCTACAAATACAACGGCATCGCATAATGCAAAATAAGTCATCCGTGACGATAACGTGTTCGATATCCCAGCAATAGAACTGTAGTGCGAACTAGTATGATCAGTGACGATGATATTACAATACGCGATATTAATAACAGAGCGAGCACTTTCTATGTGCGAACATTGAACGGAGTTTACTAGAACGTGATCAAAGCAATATAAACAGCGTTAATTAAGGCAAATTAAAGAACAGTACATTAATAAGTGCGGCAAATATTCTGGAGACATTTAGTGACGGTAAAATTAAGTTAATACTTCAATTTAACTCTTTTCCGGTGACTTTTTTTGGTAATAAATTAAACTTTAGGTTGTTTGAGTGTTTTCATTTGCCCTGTGTAGGTTCTTTATTTAAAAAATGGAGACACATCTTTGACTCAAACTCAAAGCCGAATCTGTGGATCTAGGCCAACAATATTGTGAAACGGATGTAAATCACTCGTATACGATTCGAGAGGAACTCTTCGAGCTGTAGGACGGTCAAGTTGGGTGAAGTGCGAGCAATGTTTACACGCGGAACTGCGTTTGACAGGTGAAGAGCCTTCATGTATGGACCAAAAAGTCCTCGATGATATTCGGTTTCTCGTTACAAAGCAAACCTCGCCATAGGCAACGGTTTACCGCATTAAAAAAAATATATATGACAGGCCTCTCTGGTCAAAATATAATACACGCGATAGAACTACGCCATGTACCTACGCAAAAAAGGATTGAGTTAAAATAGAGGACAATTTTTTTACACGCCATTAGTGATTTTGATGGAAAAAAATAGAAGTTTCAAAAATAATAGTGGAATATACGTTGTAACTTAAGTATGTATGTTAAAATGAAAAAAAAAGATTAAATCGTCTCTATTATGATTGTAAATCATTTTTATTATTCAAAAATATATTTAGATAATATTTAACTAACTAACTAACTTACCATCACATCGTTTCCCCGTGGGGGGTAGGCAGAGAGAATAAATCGCCATACTCTTCTGTCCTGACATTCGCTTCGTCTACATTCATACATCTTCGCATGCAAGCTCGACGGTTCTCACAGGACCATCTTCCGTATCTGGTTAATCTGGTTAAGCCTCTCACTTTCAGGCTTCTCACAGGACCATCTTCCAGTATATGGTTAATCTGGTCATGCCACGTCTTCCATGGTCGCCCTCTCTTTCTGGCGCCGTCAACACTTGCATGATATATAGATATTATTTAATGTGTGAAAATGAAATACATCGATATTTATATTTTCTTGCGTTAATTTTTTTTTCTGCAGGCAAGTATATATTTTTGAAGATCAATTTCTAGGTAAGAATGTATTTACGGTTTGGAAATGTGTCAGACTTAAACGCATACACAGCGACGTATCTATATTATAATTGTTCCAAAAATGGTGCATGCAGTGCGCAACACTTTTCAAAATTATGGCCGAATAGCGGTTAGTATAGTCGATAGTCAATTGCCGACACCGATGACCGCGTGACTAATGACAGCGCAGCGGCCATTTTCGGTCGTGTAGTGCTCTAGCCTATCAGCTGCAGAGCCTAAATGTAAAACACAGAAGGTGTACAATATAAAATCTATGGGCAGAGTGAGCCAAATTCACAATTTTTTCTCATATCTTCTCATACGTTTTTATCACATTTTTGTATGGATAGATATTATACTAAAATTCATTCATCAGGGTCCATATATTCTATAGTGGATATTTATTTAAAATGATACTAATAAATTATATAAGCAATTAATAATTTACTAAACATACACTGTTTTAAAAATAAAGAAAATTGCTCCACTTTACGGGCCTTACGTGACTGTATAGACCCTAGGTGAGATGTCTTTTTTTCAATAATATTACAAAATAAACGATTATTTAGTTTTCTGGAATATTCTTCCGTGTATATTTGATTCTCTGGCCAACGTTTCGGATCCCAATGCTGGGTCCATTATCAGGGCAGATGTGTTTTGTGACCCATAACATTTAAGATTAATTTTTCGCAGTATTCAAAAGGCTTTAGAGTAAGTAATCTTGTGGCTGATTCCCTAAGTTGTAAGTTAGTAATGATTGTATAAATAATGATACACGGTTTTTAATGTGTCTCGGTCCAGTATATTTCTCACAGACATCCTAGTGTTACGTAATTGCTGAGTTATTTTGGCATTTGTTATCGGCATATGCTCAAAGCGATTTAGTCGAAGTGTTATTTATTTCAATTACTTGTATTCATAGCCTTGTTGATAGCATACACGCACTCGTATAGAATAAAATTGAATTTAATACAACGTCTGCAAAAGCATAACACATGCTTTTATTGCATTTAAAAGGTTCTTCGAGCTTTGGCTACAGCTCGTAGTCGACTTGGTATGCGCATACATATTGGCTGGCAATCCAGACTTGGCTCCAGGCGGGCATCCACTCGAGACCTCCATACATTATACATTAGGCGTAATCCAAATATTCATGGCGATGTGAAATTGAACGCTCATCGAGAAAATATCTATTGCACCAGCATACATCAAGAGTGGCGATGCTTTTATTGGACTTGCGTGGAGTAATGTTGTTTGTCTGGATTTATCGATCACGTGGTACGTCAGCACTTGGCTTGGTGAGCCATTACACAGCCTCTTGATAATATCCCCATATTTATTTATTTATTTTATTTTTGGGGAAAATTAACAGCAAAACAACAATTTTAACAAGTATGAAATAATGGTTTTTAAAATTATGCCCAATTACAAATTTTCTACTGAATATAGTAATTTACTTTAACTTAATTTAACAGCGAGTGGAGAGGGTGGAGGGGAATGTGGGACGGAAGTAGAAGGGAAGATATAATGTACGAATTAGTTTGGGTGCGGTAGTGTAGATATTGTTTGTTTTATGTTTCTTATTGTTGAGTTGAAAATGTCAATGTGGCGATAGTTTGTGTTAAATGAATTTGTGGATCTGTACATATCTTCAATAATCTTCAATAATAATCCCAATTATAATAATTTCGTTGTCTGTCAGTTGTTTATAGTAATTTTTTTCTTTTTTATAGCGAATATTTTTTTCCTTTTTTTTTCTTTTGTTTTTTTATATATGGTGTTATATCTATATAAGTGTGAAAGTACCGTAATTTTTGTCGAGTTATAGCTAGTAATTTCAAATGGACATCCGTAACCGTAACTTGGATCCAATAGTCGATCTCTTTCCGTTTTTAAAATTAGTATGATAGCTGATCTCATTATTAAGTAAAATGAAAACATTAGCTTATTACTGATTGATGAAATACCTATTCTGAATTTTTAACATTTAGGTTTTTTGGAAGTTCCTTAATGCGGTTAGCGGTAGGAGTTGACTGGTAGAGAAATCGCTACTCGCCGCATTATGCCCCCTCTCGCTCTCCTTCTATTATATTCGAAGGGGAGAGAGAGAGAGATACAAAGAGAGAGAGATAGATAGATAGAGAGAGAGAGAGAGAGAGAGAGAGAGAGAGAGAGAGAGAGAGAGAGAGAGAGAGAGAGAGAGAGAGAGAGAGAGAGAGAGAGTCACACGGAGGGGGCATAATGCTAAGATGTAATTAATATTGTATACTACCGCTATCATTTAAAATTTGTGATTCCCATGAAAAAGTATATCGAGGGTTGAAATCCAAAAGGGCGTTAGTGGTTATTTCAAACTTTACAGGCGAGCAATCGAAAATTCTGTAAGTCTGATTTTGTCAACGTTTCTTTTATTATTAAACGATTTCCATATTTGTTAATCCAAAACACACTTGGAATAATAAGTGAAATATTGACAAAAAACATTATAAAGTTAGAAATAGCTTTCTACACTCGATACATAGGTGTCGCACTGTATCGATAAGAAAAATCAACTTTTCACCTTTTCCTAATTTGTTTATTCTCCACCCTACCGTGAACGGAATTGCCAAACATACGTCTAAAATATCTCATTTCCACTCCAGGCTTCGATTCCATACATCAATATATTAATTCGCAGTAATAAACAAAACATCAGACAGTATATACAAGCTCACACTGAGATACTTACTAAGAACATTTTTAAATCCTTCCAAAACGCTTAATCCAGACAGTTTATGTGAGTTCGTCCGTCTTATTTGAGTTACAAAATTTAAGACGTTACATTTAATGTAACGTCTTAAATAAGACGGGATTATAACTGAGTGACAAGTGTTCTGAGGGAGGAAAACTTTTATACTGTCAGAACGGCTCGGGCCCTTCTGTAGGGTTTTCTGAATATTAGATTATTATAATCAGCTGACGCCTTTCTTATATATTTTCTGAATCCCATTTTATTTAAGCGCTCGCCTGTTTTTCAGTTTCTTCGTAATCAGTTTGTATTCACGGTAAGCTTAAGTGGTTTCTGTCTTTTAAAATTAACAGTGACGGGCTCCCGGCTTAGTCGAACCTAATTTTTTATCTATTGTTTGAAAAGGAACGGAGAAAATTATTTGTTCACTGTTACGCGTGTTGCGTGATAGACTTCGTTGAACTTGGAACCGACGCACTCTAGACGTGAAGTTATCCTTCTTTAGGTGCATTTCAGGATGTAACGAAATGCGCGCTCATCATGCGACGGAATATTTTCACACTATGAAATCACGATTTACCAATAAAAACTTAGATTGCGATTTGATGAGTGACATTTAACCAATAGAACTTATATAAGTGACGACATCAAATCGTTTTAAAATGGTGTAATGAAAATTGCATTAGCTCCGGGCGCTGTTAAAATTGTTTATTTTCTATTTGATAATGTATTTTTCATAAAATTTAATGTGATAAATTCATTATGTGGTATTATAGTGATTGAATTATATGTATATTTATTTATTTCGTATGAATTTATCATATAAATAAAGGTAGTTGCTTCAGAACAGACCTTTGTCTAATATAGTTTTATTTTATTTTTATGTTTAAACGTTAGAAAAGACCACATATTAGTAATAAGATTTTTAAATATTGCACAAAAGAAATAAAACACAAACACAAGAAAGACTACATATTAAAAATATACAAAAATAAAGAAAAATGCTTGGCCTTTTAGATAAAAAAAACAGAGAATCTCCCCATCCCAAGCAACATCACAACATACACATGTATTTCAAGCATTAATCTTACATGCAACCGTGACACAATCGATAAAAATATAGAAACAAGATATCTTGGGCTTGTAACGATATTGGCCTATTCAAATAGACATTGCTGAAAAATTATACGAAAATATCTATCTGCTAAAGTTTATAATAAAGAGAAGCTTCACAAACCGTTAAATACTCTATAATTAAATATTTTGCCGGATAGGTAGGTGCGGACGAGCTTTATTATCTCTGCACGCGGGCGTGTAAAGCAGGCTTTATGTTATTTTGTTTAACGAGATTGTCCAATCACAGACGCGGGCCGTGAGCACCGAATCTAGCCTATCAGGAACGTGGATTCGCGGAACGAATTCGACGAATCAGCGGCTTTCTGAGTTAGACTTTGACTTTTACACGCTGGTTGGAATCAAAGATGGCGCGAGATAGGGACGATTGTTAGGCGTTACAAATTAGAGAGCGGCACTTGAGTTTTCAGCTTGAAGGTCGGCGGAGGCTTTGTCGAGGAGAGTCAGTAAGGAAGATAATTTGGCTGGATCGAGGAAAAAGCCAGAGGTTGATAATAATTCAAAGAGAATTGGAACAGTGAACAGCTAAGCATTTTCAATATTATTTATTTCTATTGCCTTTTTCGTGTATTCAATTTAGAACTTTCTGGATCGTAACAATTATTGATACATGCTGTGGATTGTTTTGTTACGTATTTTGGGCCTAGGGATAATTATTACTATACGCGCTTCGGATTTAATGTACAAGAAATCGTACTGTTGCTACGGTGATAATTCCAGCGGGGGAATTATTGCATAACGCTGATGAAATGTGTAATTCTGTCGCTGTTCATATGAAAAATCATTTAAATTTGATATTCATATATTACCAAAGATATAAAGGCTTTAAAATGGAATACTTTACTGACGAAGAGTGTTTCGTGTTTGTTTGTGGGTTTTAAAATTCAGTATAATTATGCATATTCAATGTCGCGAGGTTCGGAATGTGCGAGAGGTTCTTCAGGGCGGATGTATTATTATGCTAAAGAATGCTTTGTTATCCATACTGGCGATTGAATGCACGGATTTCTATATGATTTGTATTGTTTGGAAATGATTGGGATCGGAGTATTTATGGGGTTTTGATATCACGATTGTCAGTGTGATATAAATTCAAATCGTACGAGGAATTTCCTACAAACAATATATTTTGAAAATGTTTCTGGATTTTATATTTATTTTATTGAGGCATGATTGTGTGGTTTATTTGAACTCGTTACATGTTTTTATTGCGTCATTGGGCAACCGTTCTAAACACAATTTGTCCCTATCAAGTTCTTAGAAAACGTATTTCGAATTGTACATGTCGTATAGAGATAGTTAATTTAGATGCGGCCGGTCTTCAGCTGGGGAACACATTTATGGTTTCTATTACGGTTGGTTATTTTATTATCGGCCTGTATTCGAAGGCGCTGTGTTGTTTCAATTAATACGAGAATTTGATTATGTGTTTTGATATCACGATTGTAAGCGTGATATAAATTCAAATCGTACGAGGAATTTCCTACAAACAATGTATTTTAAAAATGCATCTGGATTTTATATTTATTTTATTAAAACATGAATGTGTGGTTTATTTGAACTCGTTACATGTTTGTATTGCGTATCATTAGGCAATCGTTGAAAACACGATTTGTTCCTATCAAGTTCTTATAAAGACGTGTTTCGAATTGTATATATTCCTTAATTGCGGTGGTTATTCATATGGCATTGTTTTTATTCATTCAATATTAGATATTTGAAATGTTTTTTGTTACAACATATTCCATTATTGTGGGTCGTTTACGGTTAGATCAGATCAACCTTCGGTCTTCCGTAGCCGTGATAGTTTTCATATGACATTGTTTAATTCATTCAATATTAGATATTTGAAATGTTTTCTAGAACATTTTTCATTATTGTGGGCAGTTCGCGGTCTGTTCAGGGGTAGTTAACCTTCGGTCTTCCGTGATCACGTTATTTACTTATATGACAGATTGTTTTGCTTTGTTCGTTTAATATAAGTAATATCATATTTTTATGAGTTACCGTAATTATTTATCTATATGATTTTATTATTGAGAGTGATGCAACGAATACTATCTTCACGAATACGAATATCAGGCTTACTATTCGGTGAATACGAATGCGAATATTTCCACCAAGGTGGGGGAACTCGAACATACTTGTAAATATAATAACCTTGATGCAACGAATACTACTTCCACGAATACGAATATCAGGCCTACTATTCGGTGAATACGAATGCGAATATTTCCACCAAGGTGGGGGAACTTGAACATACTTGTAAATATAATAACCTTGATGCAACGAATACTACCTTCATGAATACGAATATCAGGCCTACTATTCGGTGAATACGAATGCGAATATTTCCACCAATGTGGGGGAGAACGCAAGCATATTTGTAATTATATCGTTTGTGTCTGCATGTGATAGTGATATCACTATACGGCGTAGATGAACTAGTTTTAAGGGGTTTATGTCCTGTATGTGCTTGGCGTAGTGGGAATAGTCTTCTCGTTTCTAGGATTCTATACAGGTTTACAGGTGCTGATATTGAAATATATATACAAGGAAAACACTATTTTGGGAACCATTAATGGATGGAAGATATTGAAGCACACATACACACAAGGAGGACGTTATGTTAAATACATGACTGGAAAGTTGTTATTGGAAAACACAGGCGTCCAGTCGGCGGGACGCAAGCATATTTGTAATTATATTGGTCATGTCTGCATGTGATATCATTGTACGGCGTAGATGAACTAGTTTTAAGGGGTTTATGTCCTGTATGTGCTCGGCGTAGAGGGATTAGTTTTCTTGTTTCTAGGATCTAATACAGCTTTACAGGTGCTGATATTGAAATATATATATATATACAAGGAAAACACTATTTTGGGAATCACTAACTGGATGACAGATATTGCAGCACACATACACACAAGGAGGACGTTATGTTAAATACATGACTGGAAAGTTGTTATTGGAATACACAGGCGCCACTAGAAGATATGGGCAGTTTGCAGAGAACTTCAACTTCTGTCAGTTAAGGACCTTTTACTATTACTATTCTTTCGCCTTTTTTGCATAACCGTGGATGAACTAGATTGAAGGGGTTTATGTTCTGTATGTGCTCGGCGTAGAGGGAATAGTTTTCTTGTTTCTAGGATCTAATACAGTTTTACAGGCGCTGATATTAAAATATATATACAAGGGAAATGAAGGGCTACACAGGCGCTGGTAATTGCTCAATTTTGGAGAGGACCCGTTATATTACTTCGGATCAGGATGCCATCTCAGAAGCAGACCAACTACAGAACTAAGATAAGAACCTTTAATATTATTTATTCCTGATGTTTTCTTATGTGTATCAAATGGAATGTTCGTGCTAAATAATTTGTCATTGTCTCATGGTCACTATTCATTTCATTACGTGGGTTCAGAGTTCGACGGTAACGGACGCGGAAACAAATTAGTACTGATGTCGGGACGTAACGTCGGGATTATATCTTAATTATCTTTAGGATAGAAGCGAGGTCATCATACGTGCATTCTGCATTTCAAACGTTTTACTAACATATATAAATACATATTATTGCGTTTTACAAATTGAATATGATCGCGGGAAATAGGCATTCCGTCCGGTTATGCAATGTTAACTTCCAACGTAGCATAATGAGATCTTATTACCGGTGCTAGACTCTCGAGGTTAGTCACGTGATTGTTGTATAAATGGAATAGTGAAGGGGATTGAAGAATGAGATACACTCGCGATACAGGTAGTTGTATGTAACTGGGATCAAATGACGGGGTGCGTGTTCTCAGTCCAGGGGATGAACGGGACTCCGGGGACACTCTGGGTGGGTCTAAGTAGAATTGCGCAAAGCCTCCACACAGTTAAAATGTGTTCAGTCAAGCAAAGGTGAAGCATTTCGAATCGGACCAGAGCGTCGTGCCTCAAACACAGCCGGAGGGAAGAAGCCCCTACGTTCTTTCACTCCCTTGGCCCGACGAGCTCGAATTCCGGATATGAATGTTCATGAATGTCAGCTATAAGACTCAGGTAGCCGTACCTCAATCAAAACCTTCGTTTGAGACCTCATCAACGTACGAGACAGGGCGTTCCGCATGAACGAGCGACTATGAGAAGCAGGAAGCAATTTAATAATCTATACACTGCGCGAGGACATTACTAACACCATCATACTCATCATTCACCACCTTTTCTAACTTGCTGTATACAGAGACCTTCGGGGTTCTCCTTTCCCGGCCAGCGAGAAACATATCAGGAATTACACAATCAACTGTAATAATCATGCTGTTTTACCATCATTTAATATCTCTAGTCAATAAGACTACACCGTGGGATCAATCACATCAACTATATTTGGCGATGCTAACATGGCTCTGACTGACGCGCTCAAGGGAGAGTCTTTTCCAGTCACCCAGTTAGTTCATTCAGCCCTTTAATCAGCAGTAAACATCATAATAATCCGGCTCATGTAGCCGCAACGTGGGATCCTCATCATTATACACCAGTCAATTTGACTGCCCCGCGGGATAATATACAAACCTTAATATCAGACGCGGGATTTCTTCCTGATATGTTTGTCGCCGGGAAGCGAGGACTTCGGGGGATTCCAGCAGGAGCAATAGAGTCTCGGCTTGATCTTGGTCTGCAGCTTAGTGTGGGAGGTTATGTCTAAACAGGAGTTAACCACCGGATGCGGCGATGCTCTGGGGCCGCATCCCCCTCCCCCCTACAGGGGGGGGGGGGGCATCTAAAATCCACGTTTGAACAGAAGTGGTTAGACACTTCTTAAATTTCACTTACAAAATCGTATCTTCCATTCCCTTAGAATCTCGGGCTGTGATAATGTCAGACAAAGCTTGCCCTGAGCCTCTGTTGCGCCTAGTTGTTGTGAATATAAATATGTTTACTCTTTCCACTATATACCATGAACAGATAAATCAGGCCGAAGACCACCGATCGCGCCAGTTGTAAGCATTGTATGTATGTATTCTGGAGAACCCAGCCGTTAATTTGCATTTTGAGTATTGTGTGTGTGTTTAATAAGTATAACCGTGTATTAATCGACCGTGATTTATCTAATCTGGATGACCGGCAGATCCAGTATACTATTGCATTAAAAAAAAAATATATACGCAATAAAATTAAATATTGCGTGTTGTTGCGCAATATCAGCACTAAGTTCCTATTATGTACCGTCGGTTGTATTATGTGGATACCAAGTTATACTCATAGCGCCCTAGGCTGTATCTCGCAAGTGGTATTTATCTATCTGAATATTCCATCGTAATCGTGACCCCGCGCTCAACCGTGGAATCCGTCCACAGGTGCTAATATGAGACCTCGGTAACCAGGCGGCTTCGTTCTAGGCGAAAAATCTACGTAGACATATTTATGTTCGCGACGCCGCTACCGGATGCGAGGAAGTGACTGATGCGCCGCCATGAAAGGCGATTTTGTTAGTCTGTTCAATCGATCGTCGTTTTGAGTCCGGCTCATGTTGCGCGTTAATAATGTTAGGTTAGTTTCGCCTCGTATGAATACAATGGCATTTCTTCTGCTACGCTACCAAAAGTACCGGGTAACCGCGTCACATCGAGGAGTCCTAAATTACTATCACTAGACAATTACTGGCCAAATTATATGTTAGACTAAACGTAAACTTAATTCAATCACGTAAATAAATTTTAAACATAGCTTTGAGCTTGCAAAAGCAGATCTCAAATAATATATTAGACTTTTAATAAATGAACTTAAAGTAAAATCGCTTTTAGAACTTCTCTTAAAGCCTCTCTTTTAAACTTTCGATTTAAACTTCTTCAAAAAAAAAACTTCACCCCAAAATACACCCTCTACAAGACGCAAACGTCACATGCTGACATGTGGTTTTTCTTGGTGGTTGTATAAATTATTATCGATATTGTATGTTGTAGAGGATTACATGCAGGGGCTCACTATTTTAGAAGAAAGAAAGATAGAAGCAAGTGTTAATTTATTCAAGCAAGCTACCCAATTAATTTCTCCATTTAAAAGCTCGATTTCGAGGAGTACACTTTTGTAATTGTTATCGGCGTCAAGGCCGAGGAGAGAATGAAGAAGCATTTTACGTGGAGCGCAAATGCGTATCCCTCTGGCTACGTTCAGATGCGTGTTGCATCGTATGCTGACATGCACACGCACTATCTTGAGGATGACGATGAACAGATGACGGTAGTCCTCTGGAGTAACCTACGTTTACTACGGATATTACATATAACGTGTAGTGTTAATTATTATATAAAATAAAGAAGTAATAAAATCTCAAAATTTTTTATATCATATGATAAAATTAGACAAGTGTAAAACTGCTGAAAATATAGTTAAGTAAAAATAAAATAAAGTAAATTCAATTTAACGATTGTCTTATATTACTTATTAGATACTTTTTATTAATAAATCTTTTCTGTAAATTCTTCGGTTGATAGCAAATTTTATTTTTTCTTGTAAGGTAATGAAATATGCGCTGCAGTCTCAAATGTTCTACTGCAAATAAGGAACTCTAATTTGCACGCGAATCAATTAACCTTTCATTAAGCAACAAGCTTCTGACAGAAAATCAAAAGCCGTCTGGATTTTCCCAGAATGCTTGCCGAAAGTACCTACAAGATGTTCATTGCCTCCCTACTTCGTAGAAATAAATCATTTGAACTGCGCACAAATAACATGTTCAAAGTAGATATTAACACTTTATGGTTTTCATTTAATAAATAATTCATAGAAGTACCTAAATACATTAACCATCAAAGATCATTACTTCTTTAAGGACAGATAGGTAACAAATAAGATATAATTTTACGTATATCATTTTATTTTTATTTATAACAATAGATTTCATATTAACAAAAATACTCCAAAAATTATATCTGGAAAGTTCCATACGATTCTCGAAGTACCTAGAAGGCGGTGTTATCTATAAAGATGTAATATAAGTAAAATGTGCTTACTTATTTTTTTGTACCTGTATTACCAATTATTCGCCAAAATCCCCCAAACTCAAATATTAATATGCAAACCTTCTTACCTACTATAGTGTAAGCTGGCGGTCGCTGGCTCTTAGTCTATGTCTCCATTTAATACACGTCCTGTGACGTATATCAAATATTTCACTGTGCACATTTGTGTTGTGGAAGATTTTTTCGAAAGCATCATTAATTTATTATAAATTGGCACTGCTTTTTCTGTGAGTTATCTATAGAATTTGTCTATGGAATTTGTCTATGAATCCAGTGGAATATATACCGCCAGTATCATTATTTTCAATTTTTTTTATGTACTCAACAAAAAATTCGTACATTATAAACTTGAATTTAATTATATATATAATCATAAATCACCTTGAATCTATGTTTTTATATGTATATTATTTTTGTATATTTAAATCTAAATACACAAGGAAAACTTTTCTCAAATTTGTACTATAATCCTGCTTCGGAAAACGTTCGGAAACGAGATATGGAACAGATCAATATCTAAAGTGATGTCGTTCAGCATAGCGGTAGCTCTTCCAAAAGACAAACTATCGGTAGGTTGGTCATGTTGATTGTAGTGTTAAACGTTGACGCTGTCTTAGATCAGTATTAGCAACATACAAACCAATACTACGCATTTTAAAATTATCGTCATATCGCGCAACCACGAAAAAATGCATAATAATTCTAGTCTCTCAACTATTGTATCTTGTCCTATAAACAGACCGGAAGAAAAATAAAAACGCGAATAGATGAACATTTTAAAGGGATAAAAAATTTCAATATTAATTCAGAGATGGCAGACCATGTGAGATCAGAGGGACATCACTTCAAGTATGATAACGTGGAGGTGTTGCATGCATGCAAAAAAGGAAAGAAATTGGACATCTTGGAAAATATAGAAATTCATCTAAATAACATACAAACACCACCTATTACATCCCCCCTTCTTACCATACTAGCCCCTCCCAGCAACCACTTTCACTTTCCGCCTGCCCCTTCCCCGCTCCCGACAACTCCCGCCCCTATGCAGTAGATAAAATGTCTTCTAGTCTTAAGTTAGTATATTACTGAAGATGATGCAGTAAGCATCGAAAACGTTTTAATTAATTTGTTTAATTAAACTGTCATTGTGTAAAGTATACAACGTTGTGTTCTATTCATAGTTATTTACAATGAACTTCCACAAAGTTAATCACGAAAATTTCGAAATATCATTAATTGTATTCTCAAAAATGTATATAAAATAATTCATTTTTATATACAGGTTTTCTAAGTCATGAAAAAATAAAACGTTTATACTATATAAAAGATGACTTATGCAGTGGTTTTTTTTTTCAAATTATTTTTAAAAATCCAAATCATAATAGAGTGAAATTAATAAGGTTACCCTGTGTTTCTCAGTAAACAAATTACATTGGGCAAACTGTAAACTGGAGGTATGCATCGAGCTTCCAAAGGTAATTTAAATAAGCTACTTACACGCATTCATGTATCATTGCGATCAAAAATTTTAATTTACCATTTCTTCCCATTAGTATTCAAAAATAAATAGACTCAATATTGACCAGCGGTTGTTTTTCTATAATTGTATCGAACTTAAAAACCAGAAATATTTTTTTAATTCAATACACAACTGATATGGTAAGATTACGTTATTATTTTTTTGGAAATAGTTCTGTGAAAAATGATTTTGTATTATTTTTACTACGTAGCTTTAGGAGTCACTCGTCACGGGTAAAATTTAGGATTAACGCAACACTCAACTTTGAAGAACTCGAAAGCAAAGTAAGAAATAATAAATATTTCAATCATTTTTGCATCTTGTACCTCTGTTATATGTTTAATAGCGATATCACTCATATTGTTATAAAATAATTATTTAATTATCTGGTACAGCACCGTTAGACTATATATTAAAGAAATATTGCTCACGTTTCATTATAATTTTCATCTTTACAAATACATCAACTGAACGTAACTTACCTATATTCCAAGTATGAAATAATAATTTAATTCCATAAAAAACTAACCCATTAAAACCAAGTTTTTATTATACCTCCTTTCTCATTTACTAGTTGAAACAGGTTTAGCGCTTACCCCACGCATTGAGCTTGAGTCGGGCGACGCTATGAAAGGGAGTAATAAAAAATTTCGAAAAATCCAAAATTATACTATAATTATTAATCTTTTAACGAAAATTTAAGAGATCATTTTTATCATCGCCACAAGTCTTCCTGCAAAGTTTCAGCTCGATTCGATCACGGGAAAAGGGTTAAAAATCGATCCAAAGTTTCGTCAGACAAGCAAGCAGGCAGCTACGAGTTAAAAGAAAGATAGTAAAAAGATTTACAATGATTTCATTTCAATTGCATCGATCCGTAGAGAAGTGATTGAATAATACAAAAGACCTAACAGCCTAAACAATAGAGACGACAGCATTAGATTACCCGACACCTGGCTCAATTTATTATAAAAAAGTCAAGTTTACCCAAAATAAATAGCATTACGGCAGATTACGACAAGCTGTACAATAGGGCATAAACTGCGACCTAATTATATTAATTTAATTTTCTTTACCCTAAACGGCCCTAAATGACTTGTTTTCACGATCGTATAAGAGACACACTTCAGTGATAAGCTCCCCTGAAGATAAGTAGTGCGATCTGCTCGAAACGTCGAGAGTACAATGGTCTTTTTCAGGAAAAACTGGCCCAGGATGTTTTATATTTTATTGTAAAGTATTTTCTTATATTCAACATTTTGTCTCAATAATTAAGATAGTCTTAAATACTTTGTTTCCGACACAATCAGAATATTATTATTTATTATTATAATATTAAAGTTAATGAGAAAATTACGAGTAATAATATCTTAATAATGTTTCTGACATAATCATAATATTATTAATTATTTTTCTTTTATAATAATATCAAAGATAACGAGAAAATTACGAGCAATAATACAGTATTTATACCAAACGCCGTCTCATTCATTACTAACTACGCCTTAACCCACATTTCTTTGTTTTGAAACAAAGAAAGTAGGTACATATATATATTTAAATATGCAGGTTGTTCAAAATACAGGAAAGGCGTGATTTTGTTATTTACAACACCTTCCAGTGTGAACCACCTAATCACCTAAAGTACCAAGGTACCACAAGACTCGTCCACACCAACCCTCTAACATTAGTTCACCTACAAGACTCGTTATAATTTTGTTTAATATCCGTTCCACAGAATTCGTTAATTAACAAAATTCAAATTAAAAGAAAATTATTCATATTAACGCAAGGTTATACATTTATATAGATAGTCCGCGGATGACGCCATTCTCGCATTAAGGATCCAATCTTCCAAGAAGATGCAGCATGCACTGTGAGGTTGCTGTTGTGTTCCAGCGGTAATTTAACACCATCATCACGGTGTCTCAAGAGAGGAATGAATCCTTGAATACAGCCTTCCGCTAACTGTATGGAAGCGCTGCAATAACGCGCCAACCCGAAGAGTATCCTATACGAATTGTTTGACGATTATACGCTTGCCTGTGCTTATATAGGATGGTCCATCCGATACGCCGGATTTAATATTATACTTAACTACGCGGACTTAATGTTAATCATACCAAATTAGTATTTAATTGGCAATTTTTACTGATTTATAAAGTAAACATGTTGAGATTAATTATGATGTTAGCCAAATGACCGCCGCGGCTATATCCTGACCCAATTGATAAACATTTTGAAGATTATTTGCAAGGCAGAGTGCTCAATTTCAGCAATTACGCGTTGTATTATTGTTTTTAATACAGAAATTGTTTGTAGTTTGCTAGTACAGATAATGGAGATTACAAAATCTCAGAGAAAAAACGCATTGGGTCAAGTCGCATAAGGTTGAGGGTGAGGGTCCTTAGTATTGATTCCTTGTAAACTGGTTCTGCTAATGTTTAATTGTTAATGTTCCTGGATTATCATCGATTCTTTCACTGACGACTATACTATTTTCAGCCAACCGCACAGTATAACGATACAGTTGTTCATAACAAAACCAGTTTCCTCGATTTTTTAAATTAATATTCGAATAGTGGACTCGTTAATTGAAATACGAATACCAAGAATTCCACGAACTTTTCGAACGTTCTTAGCAAAATTTTAGCTAAAAATGTTTTTAACAATACAAAATTGTTGTTCTTATAGCTATCCATTTTTAATAACTTCAATGACAACAAATGAAAAATGTCCAACATTATGGTTGCCAAATATGATATAAAAATTTGTGGGATATTTAAATCTGGCGAATACGAAGGGCTATCTTATACCAGAATACTATTTTTTTTTAAATACTTTACTCTTCATTTCCTTACTCCAATAAGGGGTTACAGCTTTAAAAAAGTAACCCATAAAAACCAAGTTTTTATTATACTCCCTTTCTTTGTAAAATATAACAACAATTAAAGACGAATGAAAACATATATGATAACACTAAACTTACAGTAATATAATATATTTAAATGTCAGATGTTTTGAGCTTTGATAAGACACTTCATGCTTTGAAGATTAAATTCTAAAAACATTTGCCAGTCAATTTAGATTTTCAAAATTCGTAGTGAAGTACCTATTATGTATACCGAAGGAGTATTCAAATGTATAAAATATTCCGCGACGTTATCGGGCCACCGTTGACGATTAGATCACGGGAAAAGGGTCCAAAGTTTTTTCGACGGCAAGCCTGCAAGCAAACAAGCAGACGCCACGAGTTAATATAAAGGGAGTAAAAATACATTCAAATTCTTTTTGACTAACTATCTCATATATATATATATTTGTATTGTTATTATTGTTTACTACATTCATCGGTTAATATTTTGAATTAATAAATTATTTTGAAAATTTCAAAATGACGGAGTTGTGCTTTCCCGCAAAGGTTCTCCGTGAGGCGCGCAGCTGGTGGAGATGATCATTTCACCGTGGTTTAAGTGAAATTAATTTACTTACTTAGTTACCATCACCCCGTTTCCCCGTGGGGGTAAGCAGAGAGGATAAAGCGCTTGACGTACAACTCTCGCCTCATCCAAATTCATACATCTTCGCATGAAAGCTCGACGGTTGTTGAGGCTTCTAACGGGAAAATCTTCCAGTATCTGGATAATCTGATCATGCCACGTCTTTCGCACTTCCATTTAACGTAAATTTAAAAAAAAATTTATTCAATTTTTTAATTCTTCTGTTCTCATCTAAGTGTCTTATCGGGTCCCCCGACAGTGGAGATTACCCGAGAGAATTAGATTTATCCTTTAAATTAATTTTTAGTTAATTTAAAATTTAAAAAAAAATACATAATTTATTCTGTTTTTTTAAAAACAGAATTAAGTATGTATCAGGTTAACAGTCAAGTATCGAGAATAAATTCTTGTTTCGTCTCGCAAACAAGAGGGATATTGTCCGGTCCTTTTTAATTTTAAGAATTTTTGTACTTTAAATATTTATATATTGATTTATGAGTTGAACATTGGCGTGCAGCGGATACAAGAAAAAAAGCTGTGCATTAGTAGAGATTCTGGAAACAAATATTAATTAAATAATCATTATCTTATGAAAAAGTTTAAATTCTAGCCGTAATTCTTCCTACGGCTAGAAGTTTTATTGTCGACTTTTCTGTACCTAATTTCATGTCAATTCTTAATTATCTCTCTTGTTTGCGCCCAAAAAAATTGTACCATAAATCTAGTCAAGTCGAGAAAAAACTCGTCCTGAACCGTGTATTTTGACTTATCTCTATGTCTGCGGGTTTTATTAATAGTCAAGTAAATTTTTCATGAAATAGCGTGTTTCTTCGAAAGGTACTATGCCAGGTGAGAACTTCACTCAGGTCATAGTACGTCTATGCGCACTTCACTTGCAGAAATAATATTTTTTACAAATTCCACCCAAAACTTTTTGCGTTCTATTTTTATTTTATTTTTCATTTCTATGGTGAATGTAATTACCATCTGTCAAATTAATGATTATTTACGACATTTCCATCGATGACATCATAAAATGTTTTTGTGAAAAGAAACGTAGGTATATCTGAGATCAGTATAATTCCCGATTTAATCATATATAAATCGTGATCGAAACATATTAAAAAATTTTGCCGTATTACCTATATATAATTTTTTTATTTATGTAGAAAATCTTGTTTACAATACTTCTCCTAAAGTGTAATTATTTTTGTTGATTAAAGCTACTCAAAATAGTTCATGATATACAGATAAAAAAATTTAAAAAATGTATATATCCTTTTAGATATATGCGTATATATATATTTTTAATATAGGTATATAGTCGGTCACAGCATAACCTAAATTCATACCCACTGCACGCCACTGTAAATGAAATGATTATAAAAATTAATATTGCAAGTGTAAAAAATATATCATTCTAAATTGATAACCCCATAAAGAACCATTACGATTCTCTATACTCGCTTATTTTAACATTTCGGAGAGGGTACAAATATCGAATGACAGGTAAGTCCAGAGATAAATACACTCGTACACGATATTTCTTTGTTCCTTTCCGCTAGATCCAAGGTTCTCGATCCAGGCTCTTCTCGTCTCATCTTGTGCAGTCCTCAGAATCAGTGCAAATACCCTTTTCTCACGAGGCGTTAGATCGTACGCAGTTATCCTCTCGATACTCGCTCTTTGCTAGGCTCTGAAGAAAAATATTTTTTGTTTGTTACAGTGTGCAAGAAAAGAAAGATCAGTCGTGGTTGATCTAAAATATACTCAGATAGATATTCGTCTGAGTCTTTTAGTCTACTTTTGAATCGGATATTTTATGATGGAAGATAATATTGCCTGTGTATCTAAAATGAATAAATTACTATAGTAACAAATATAACTTAATTTAAAAATATAATCCGAGTATAACAAAAAGCTCTCTTATTTTATAATAAAAATTATACGGAGATTAACGCAGTACGAACTGACGTCATAGAATTGAAAAATAAGGTTGTGTTCAAGCGATTATCTTGGTCCGATTATGAGTAACATTTCATTGAACATCAAAACGATTCAGTAAGTAACGTAAAATATAAAATATTCAAAGCGGTTTATAAATATCCTATCGGCTAGCATTTTATGCTACACCTGCAACTTTTGCTTATTTCCCCGTATTCTAAACCTTAGTTTTCATCCCCACTACTTGTTTTCCCTTTCTTTTAAGCTTAATCACCCCAAAATTGCTACCCCCATTCAACCTCCTAAGTCCTAAAGCGGGATAAGGACCCATCCCCTTAAGCTTTTTTAAGATTAACTGAGGCCGTTTCGCAGGTAGGCTCGACCGAGTAACAAATTGTTTAACCATTACGACAATTATTATTTCCTTCACGTTAATCTTTAGTTCACCGTCTTCTCGGTCATCCTGTATTCCTAAACCGTTCATTTATGTGTTCTCTGTAACACTGTCAGTGTCTCATTATTATTTATGCCGACAAAGAAAATATATACTGTTCTGTAAATAATTTAAAAACGAGGCATTAATGGCCGTAAAGTAGACAAACATAAAGAACTTGTGTAAAAGATGTTGCTCATAAATTTTAGATATGTGTTGGCTGTAACATTTCATTTTAAAGAATTTAAAAATAATTATTTTAAAATGTACATTTCTTACGTACAAAGAAAAACTTCTCAGGTATTGTGTGTATGAAAATTTGGTTACTGATAGCAATTTTAAGTTCTTTATGTCGAAATATTGAAATGAATAAATATATTATTAACAAAAGTTTAATACACCTGTTCTTGACGAACGGACGGGTGAGTGACTTAAAAATAATATATATCTCAGAAAGAAGTGTACAAAAAAATTACAGTACAGCTTGAGTAATGATAGCATAAATATCAAACCATTCTCAATATCTTATTTTATTACGCATATTCTAGATACCTTTGACATTTTGTGCCGTTTTCTTTTATGGTTATTTGACCCCATTCTCCAGTTGAGGTATCTCGTATTGGTCAGTAAACGATGCGCATTACTTCAAATAAGCGATAAGTTTAAAAACAACTGGTGCGTGTACTATGTATGCACATTAGATGTTATAGTACTTATATGGCAAATATAAAAAAACACGTTATGTGTTGTATACCTTGCGTTGGTACATAGCACGGAACATAGGAACATTGCACATGAACATTCTGTCCGGCTATGTTCTAATTCAAGGTATAAGACACAAACTACCATTTCTATCAATGACAGTTCTCAATAAACAGATAAAAAAATCTTGTTTGTATAAAAAGAGAAAATAAAACAAGTGCATAATTCAATTATGAATTTTATCACAATTATTTTATGAAGAATACATCAGCAAATAGAAAATAAATAACTATTAGGTCCTTACATATGAAATTGGCGTTTAGTATGGGAGGAACATAAAGCCGATTTTTTTTTATTATAATATATTTATTTAATCGAAGTATGTACCATTGCTATCTATGTACTTTTGCCATCTCATAGGTAGTTCATCGATCCCTTTACTAAAAAAACCATTCGGACGGGAATCAATAAAATCTTTGAAGGCGGTTTGGACCCATCGGAGTTGAATTTCTTCCTTTGCAAGAAGTTATCCAAATTTCGAAAAAAATGGTAATCTGTTGGGGCAAGGTTCGGAGAGTACGGTGGATGTCTTAGACATTCCAATTGAAGCTCCTCTAATTTGGTAGCCGTCTGTTGTGCAGTGTGTGGTCTAGCGTTATCATGAAGCAGCAGTGGCCTAGAGCGATTAACCAGCCTCGGTTGTTTAGCAGCTAGCTTTTCCATCATGGTTTGCAGTTGCTGACAATAGACATCTGCCGTAATCGTCTGGCCAGATTTAAGAAAGCTGTAGTGAACGACACCAGCACTAGTCCACCAAACGCTCACAAGTAACTTTTTTGGAGTCAATTTTCGCTTGGGGCATGGTTTGGCTGGTTCGGCAGGGTTGCAGGGCCATTGCGATAAGCGCTTCCGATTATCGTACAGGATCCACTTTTCATCACAGGTAATGATTCGATTTAAAATCCCCTCATTATTGTGCCGGTTGAGTAATGCAACGCAGCAGTCAACGCGCGTTTGTTGATTTGCTTCACTCAATTCGTGAGGTACCCACCTTTCAAGCTTTTTCACCTTACCAATTTGCTTCAAGTGGATTAAAACAGTTTTATCACTAACACCGCAGCCTGCAGCTAACTCGGATGTGGTTTGCGATGGATCCGCTTCCACAATAGTCTTCAATTCTTCATTATCAACTTTGGTCTCCGGCCGTCCACGGGGCTTGTTCTGCAGGTCGAAATTTCCAGAACGAAAACGTTGGAACCAAAAACGCACTGTGTTTTCTTTTGCGGCACCGTCGCCATACACATTATTAATCCTTCGAGCCGTTTCTGCAGCACTGGTGCCACGATGAAACTCGTACTCGTAAATAACGCGATATTTCAAGTTTTTCATTTTGTAAACTGAGTGACGCAAAGAAAAAAACAATTGAGGAAAAAACAAATGAATTATAATTTTCAAAACACAAATACATGAGTAAGTAGCTGTATAAATTTGGATTTGGAATTCTTAACCAAAGAGAAGATATTTGAGATCAAATTTGCCAGTACGGCAAAACGCCAATTTCATATGTAAGGACCTAATATAACAGGCACCGGAGCATGTGCAATTTTCATAACAGCATTTTGTTAATAACAGCGCCCAGAATGTGTGCAATTTTCATAACACACTTTTAAACGACTTGATGTCATCACTCATAGGAATTGCTATTGGTTAAATACCACTGCCATTTTCTTTTACGGGGTTAAGGCATGGACACCATTAACCAAGAACTAATCCGAAAAATCGAGACTTTTGAGATATGGATCTATAGACGCATATTGAATGTTTCCTGGGTGGATAGTGATAGAGTGACGAATGCGTATGGCGTATGAAAAAAACCGCGAAGTGCTGCGAACTATCAAGATAAAAAAAAGCTGTCGGACCTACTCGTATTATGAGAGGACTAAAATATAGGATTATGGAGTTTCACCCCATAACAACCAATCTAGAACACGGCACACGCGTGCATGAATGAAGGAACACTGATCCCTTGACGAAACGGAGGACACACATACACAAACGTAGCGAGTCTGCTGCGTAGACAAAACACCGGTGCGTGGAAACGCGGATCAAAAGCCGAGCATCGTCAGCCATCAGCCAACTACCGTTCTTCAAGAGAGTTCTTTGTTCCCAAAACATAAAAAAATAGCCAATGCCCTGTACGGGCATGTCAGTCTCTCAACTACTCCCGGCGTAGGCCGAGGGCCCTGTTCCGTCGAGTCTTTATCATTGTCTTTATTATCGTAATTATTTATAACTTGTAATTGTTTTATCGAGTAAATAAATTCATCAAACATTCCACAACTTTGGAGAATTCCCGTTACATAACGGGTGGTGACTTCAAAGCAACCTTCTCCTTATTCATCGATCACTACAAAACGTAGGTGGAGCCCTTCTTTCCCACATCTGGGAACTACAGACGAAAGAAGAAAACACACACTCCCCCGAGAACACACACTAAACTAACTCATCCGTGGTAAAAGAAGCGTAGGAAGAAGCCACATCTCATGGTTGCGTAACTTGAAGGACCGGAAGGATAAGTATAACGTACGGCGGTAAATAAAATCATAATCTCCAGAATGATCGCCGATCTCCGATTGGAGATGGCATCACAAGAAGAAGGTATACCACTAGGAAAACTGCCATCCTAGAATTCGATTGTTGTAACATCTTGGTGTGAAAATATTCCGTTGTAAATATCACTCTTACAATACATCTAGAACCTATATTCGAGATTATGTTAAAAAAAATTAAGTAAGTTTGTTACATATTGTATGCTAGTTAATATTTTGTATTTTCCAGTCTAAATTTTTTTGTTTTTACTTCATTCTATATTTAAGTATTACCGAATGCATATTTTCATTTACATTTTATTTTAATCTTTATTACAATAATACTCATACAATCTATGTATACTAAATATCCTATCATCTCTACGATACTATATATGTGAAGTATAAAAGCAAAGGCAGCAATATCCAACAAAAAAAAAATATTTTGAATGCAGTCACCGAAGATTATTTGATAAAAATTTACTGTATTCTAGTTTTCATATATCTATTCCTTCCAAAATAATGTTTCCTAAAAATGTATGGACTATTTTTCAGAATAAATTAGTAATCCTCGATGACTGCATTAATTTTTTTTTGATATTTCTGCCGTTGCTCTTATACCCCACATATTATGTAATATTTTAACAATAATTGTAGCATTTCTTTTAAAACCCATTCAGCTTTTTACATTTTTCATATTTTTCGGCAGCTCATCGTACAATTTTACACCTCTACATGAGACAATTTTGTGTATAAACTTTTTTCTTATATGGTTATGTTATTCTATTCCTATTTCTAGTTTTATATTTATGGATATCTATTATTTACAACAATTTTGTTGAATGACAATTTTGGCATTCATCGTATTTAGGCATAAAAAATTCATTAAAATGATTAAATGTATGTTGGACTGCCCTAAACTGATTCAGATGGTCTCTTATAATACCAACACAAACGAGACATCACGAAGTGTTCTTTTTAGGGACCCATAAGAATAACTATGCTTTAAATTCACCGTTAACACGCATGCATCGCCGTGGAAATAAGTTCCCGAAATTCGTTGACATTTTTCGGGGCATACCCGAACTAAGGAATTACATAGACTTAGAACTTGCCAGTAGAATTGAGTAGTTTGATGGGCAAAATTTTTTTTGTTCTCCTTAAATTAGTACCATTCTGAATTCGCTTTTTACTATTTTTTTTTCTGTTAATAACTATTAATTTGTTTTAATTATTACTGTTTATTGTTTTATTGTTTGTTTATTACTGTTAATTTTTAAACTAATAATTGTTTATATATATTTATTTATTTTAAGGTATTTTATGAATTGTTCATTTCTGTTTTAAAAATGTTTTATTTCTATTATTTTTTTGGTTTATTTTATCATCTTATTTTATTTTTATGGTATTTTGCTTTAATAATCTTTATTTTTTATTTCAATGGTTTTAACAATTTCTTTTCGCTTTTATACTAATCATTGTTTATAAATATTTATTTTAAATGATGATTGTTCATTTCTTTTGAATATTTTTTATTTCTATTAATATTTTGGTTTATTTTAAAACATGTTTTATGTTTATGTAAAAATTCTCTAAAAAACTTTATTTATTTTATAATATAATATATACGCCCTGATTTGGGCTTTTACATCATAACTATTTTAGTAGGTACATAGGATTAACATGACAAAAATGATATAATATTAACAATATAAATACTTAAAGTCGCAAGAAAATACAGTAGAAAGCAGTTAGAAAGAAAGAAAGTAGTAAGAAATAAAAGAAAATACATTATGTAAACAGTAGATACAAAGGAAGAAAGTGATTAAAAAATAAAAAATAAGTATATAAAGACAACCATATTATTATTCTGCGAATAGGGGAATTATATACTTCTGTAACTATATTGAACTGAACATATATTATTAGAATAGTGTATCTAGTTTTATCGCGCCTGATCCTGATCGCCGCGATAGTGTTCGTCAGTGTGCCCTTATAGTTCGACATGGCAGAAGAGAACACATCTGCAATGCTTTCATATTTGTTGCCCAGTCTGTGTAGCCAAGATACGAGGGAATTTTTGTGCAGGTTTGTTCTCGTATTATCACAGTAAAACAGAGAAGGTGTACGGGTAATTTTACACGGCACGTGAAGTGCGATGAGACGCAAATATATTATATTGTAAAAGTCCACTGTAGGGCGTTGATAAATAAATGAATAAATTTTTTTTTTTTAAATCTTCATAAATTACTATTTTTCCAGTTAATTCAGAATAACAAATCAGCTAGACATCGTAACAGTTATCAGAAATGGATGCGGATGACAAGGGGACAAGGGGACAAGGGTGAAAGCCAAGTGTTGTCCTGACAGCCACGTATTCGCTTCGGAAGTAAAGGGTCCCGCGCGAAGTAGGTACGGGAGTGGATACCGCACAATAAATAGTGTATTCCGCCCGGCGCTGTACTTACCCGCGATCATTCAAGACGAACCGCCCGCGCGGCGGAGCCTTGTTCTCCCCAACACTGTTTGGGGGCAATAAAAATGGGACGTAAACGGGAAAACGTACGTTTACAATTTTAACGAAGCCAAGGGATACGGAATGAACGGTTTTCGGGGCCGTAGCAATACTAATTTCCCTGAAGCGGCGCTCGTAAAATCCACAGTCCGACCCGCCGACCGACGGGCGGGCTGATAGACATCCGAATGAGGGATGGTTTATCGGTAGACAAGCAATAAAATTTATTCTTTTTCAGACACTTTTATTTTATTTATTTATTTTAAGCATTTCCGTAAATATGAAAACGATAGTTTTTATCCGTGTTGGATAAATTAAGTATGTATTTGTATGTTTACGACTCCAATTGAGACTTTTACGCTAGATACCTAATAAATCTTTTTTACGAACCTTCTCTCAATTTTTTTTTATTTTTTCTGTATATATTTAAACATACATAGTGAGTTCAGAATAATGTACTTATGTATTTAATTTGTTTCATTTTTCATTATTGTTTTAGCGTTTATATAATGTTCACTCTCCCTTAATTAGAATGAGGTCTGTGGTAAATGCGTCAGGTTCATCGGTTGTGGAATCTAAACAATTAAGATATTCTCTAAATTCAAAAAAAATATATATAAAATTACTAAATTAAAATTTATAAAATTAAATTAAATAGATAATTTAGTGTCATTTCCATTTCTGATAAGTAATTTAGTGAATGGAAGACACGGTAATATTGGTAAATAGGATAAAAAATACGAAAGTACAATTAATTAACATTTTTTCAAATTAAATCACATTTTTATCTTTGATAATAAAACAAATTAAATACTTAAAATGACTCAAATATGTATATAAAAATGCTCTCTATCAAAAAACAGTCACTGCCAGGATTCAATCTCGGAACTTTCAATTGCAAGTGGAAGGGGTTACCAATCCCACCACGCTAATCTATAGATGTATTTCAAAATTAATATATGAAAATTTTACGTTTATCTATAGTATTATCGTGACTTAAACGGTAAAGTTTTATTTTAAGAATATATTGTTCCGGATTTGAATACTGATGGTAACTTTATTTATTCGATGGATACATAAATTGTGTATATACATATATCTTGAGCCCTAGAGTTATCCAATTTATATCGCTATATAAATTGGATAACTTATATAGCGAAAACGGCGCTATATAAGTTATCCAATTATTATTATTATTATTATCTTTCAGAACGATTAATCTTAATTTTCACTATTGTTATAAAAAATAAAATTATATATGACATATTTAACAAGTTCTACATAGTTTATTTCATTAATGACTTAATTTTTCAACAGTATTTTATCACTTTTCGGTTCAATATTCACAGAGAGGCGACCGTATTAACATACGTAGAGCGGCCGGTTCGGGTTTGCTGGCCCGGGGTTCAAGCCCCGTCTCCGGCCGTTTAATTTGTTTTTTTATCCGTTTCGAACGAAATTACGGACGTTATACGACGTTCCGGGGACAGACAGACAGGCGGACGGACGGACAGACGACGAAATTATTATGTTTGATGATTACTCTCAAAAAGGAAAGAACATGAATTTAGTGATATGAATAAGTATTTACACAAAATTTTAACTGCAAACACACGAACATTATTTAATATTATTTATTTGTCCATAATTTGATAAAAGGGCAAATTTCGTGATTCTTATGTCGTTATGTTTTATAGAATCATTATACAGTAGATTGGTACTACATTTATTTTTTATTTTTTAGTAAACGGTTTCTCAATTATAGATTAAAATTAATTTAAGGTTTAAAGTCACTGGATTCAAACTTAATTGCAACACCATTTCGTATTTCCTACTGTTTCGCTCACTCAAAAATATTCCGCAGACAGGTAGGTGCTCTGCTACTTTATTCAGTGGTTGTCCATGTTCGCTTGTTCCTCGCTGTTTCTGTGGCTTTGCCAATACTAGCCCGTTCACTTATCTTTGGTTTTCACAGCTGTCAAACAATTCTGTCCTCAGCGTGACGTCACCGCCGTTTATATAAGATCCTCGATTTCCGGAACTTTCGGGTATTTTTCCGTTTATTCTACCGATTTCTATGTGTTTGCAATATATTCTTAAACGTTCTTAAATGTCGGAAATCGGAAATTCTCGATTATGTGCAGTTCTTATCGAATTTAAAATCTCGAGGAAATATAATTTTAACATTTTTATAGTATAATATCTTAGTCATTTACAATGATTTATCATGAAATTTTTATCTTTCTTTTATCTTTTTTCTCTAATATAAATATTTTTTATATTTATCAAAAATTCATTTTGCATATATATTTTATGACTTATTATTTTTTTCAATTTTTATATGTGCACATACATGTAAGTAATGTACATATACTTACATAAATATGCACATGTATCTTACAATTAGAAATTGTTTGCGTGCTAGATATCTATTGTACTATCGGTTAGAAATCACATTACACCAATGTTTAGGATATTATCACTCTGTATCTTAGTTGTAATTAAATGTATCCCAATAACAAAGAACGCACTCGAAATCTAATACAATAGAACGTCTTACATCAGGTTAGACCACACCACAAAAAAGATCTGTAGGTAGAGGTCAACATTCCGTAAAAATGTTTTTTTTACCCAGCAGTTGTGCGATATAAACTCCGAACAAAAGATGTCTCATTTCGACAAGCAATAAATAGCAGGCAGGACGGACAAACACAAAAGAGTGATGAAAAACTTGTTAATTAAAAGACAGTAATTGCATACTCATTCAAAAAGATTTCTTGATGATGATTTTAATTAAGAAGGAATAACATTAAAATTGCGACGACCACCGAGACCAGTACAACGAAACTTTATGAAAAGCCCGTTTACTTTATAGGTTGTACAACAAAACGACGAGATCGTATCGCTTTTGTAACAATACTTTACATTTTATTTGGAAAATAAATAATACGGATGTTTTCTTTAGTATTTGTAGCTGGGTCATCAAAAAAGCACAGGGAATCATTATTTACGCGGACGTATCAAAATAAATGTTAGCCGAATTTAGGGGTAAGGAAAATTCATTCCAGGGAATGATTGAAAACAATTGCTAATTGGTGTAGTTAATAATCGTTTTGTGAAAGCCGGCATAATTGATGGATTTAATCGGAACCTTTCGTTTGAGCAATTTTAAAAAAAATCTCACGAGTTAAAATATCACCGCGGTAGTTTATTATTTCAATATAGCGAAATATTTTAATACAATTACATTTTTTTCAAGTTTTAATTCATTGTATGGGTAATAATATTTTAGCGCTTTTAATGGAGATACCTAGCGTCTTCAGAGGCAACATTAGAACTGGCAAAAAAATAAAAACAATATAATGTATGGGGCGAGGGGGGGGGGGGGGAGAAGGTGTGATGGGTGTCTGCATTGAAAGCGCTTAGGCTTTAATATTTTTACTCATACAGTGGATTAAAACTAAATGTTATAATTAAATTGTTTTATTCGTGAACATCCACTCTGTTAATAAAATAACGCTAAATTTATAGCAAAACATTTTTAAAAAATTCATCGTATTACAGTACCCCTTCTAAATATCTTCTGATTTTTTCTCTGTGGGGCCGAAACATCGACTGAAAGAAGAGAAGTGTAGAGCATAGATATACAGTAAGTAGCGTCTATCATGAACTGCTCAGCTCTGAATTCTCAGATATTTTATCAATATGAGGACATCAAAGAAAAATTATTGATTCGGGAGATGATGGACCAACCTGCTTAAAACTTTGATGCAGAACCCATTTAATAAAGCGACATCATCCATGCCATCATCCGCAATTCCGTCATCACAAGCGCTCTCTTCGAGAATAAGACGAAAATATTTTATAATTTTTTCTATTTTTTACTGTCTTAAGACTCTAGTGCTCTATGATCACTGATGATAATACCATAGATATTTACTAATTGTCTTTGCTTTTAAATGTGAAAAATCTATGTACTTTCGAAACGTACCTAGTGGCATTTTACTTTTAATTGACTAATTAAATAAATTATTTACTCAATTAGTCTGTCTACGGGCATCTTCAATTATTTCATGGAATCAAAGAAAGAATTTTAGAGGCAGATTCATAATACGACATCAAAGTTGAGATTAAATTTCTGCATTATTCAAGAAGTAATTATACGTGGAAGGTTACCCAAATAAGATAGTCATTATTTGTTGTGGATTCAGGTAAATATATTTAAAATAAAACATTAAATAAGATTACATGTATATACTTTTTTCTATCGAACCATATTTCTCACAGACTCCCAAATAAATTCATTTATGAAAGTTTCATTTCAATACACAGCATAAAAAGAATTTTCATGATTTCATTTTATAAAGGTACCCTATATGAAAAAATCTCTGATAAATTGATATTGTTTTTATACCTGCCGTTGTGTGGTTTAAATCCAAGGCCTTTAAATATCAGTTTTGTGATCATTTTGCATTTTTTAAATCACTGCAATGTTTCACATCGATAAAGCTTTCGATAAATTTCGGATTAATATACCTACATATTGATGAAAGTAAATATTACTCTTTATTTATTTTTTAAATAAATAAATAGAGATGTGTACACCGACTACGTTAATAAGTACATAAATATTCGTACTATTTTTTACAATTTTCTACTATTTTCTATTTTCAAACTATTCTAAACGTTTATGCTATAAAAATGTGAATATTACCTACCTCCTCCTAAATATTTTAAATATTAAATGGGCATAGTCGTATATATATGTAGGTATGCCAAGCGCATGCAGTTAGTTGAAGCATGACTTTTACGTAAACATATATTTTGGAAAAAACATTGGCATACAATAATATTCTAATAATTTCTTTTCTGTCTCTTCGTAACTTCCTGTAATGTCCGTAACTTCTATTTAATTTTTTTTATTTTACTTTTTTGTATAAAAATAAAAAAATTCTTTTTTTTACGTCCGGCGGGTAACAGACTAAATCCCACGTCCCCTTTTACCCCTTCTCTCACCATGACAAATTTTCTATACAAATCTACACCGTTTGACAGATCTTACCCAAATTTTGGATACTTATTCTTTAGGAACCGACATGTAAAGTAGGTACATAATTTTTGACGGGTTACAGCTATGGTATATTAAAATCTGAATAATATGATAGAAGTTGTGATAATAATATTGCGAAATATATCTTTAAATTCGATTTTCTTTTCAAAATGTGTAGGTACTTGCGTAAATGTCATTATTCAATGTTCTCAATGTCTAGCGGTTTGAAGAAAAAATTCGCTTGATATTCGTTTTTCTCAAAAATTCTTAATATATTTATCAATATTATTTGTATCTCCTTCAAATTAGTCCAAATTAGATGGAATATAATTATGCCAGCTCTCTTTTCAATCTTCGAAGAACTTCTAGAATGGAATATTCGTAATGGCGATTAGCTCTTGCAGCGATTCGTTCTTTATCTTGGTATCACCATGTTGGTAAAAGTCGTCCTTTTGTAGGATTTTTTCATCTTCTAAAATAGGAAAAAGTCATAACGGTATCTGTTGTTTTTGGATCGAAATTTTCAAATCTTTATTTCATATTTTCATAAGCAAAAAAATCACCGAGCACACTAAAATACGCTATAATAATAAAATGTGCTAACGAGACAGACGGTATTTTCTTGTCGCTTCCTCAACATCGCAGCGCGCGGGACGCCTATTCAGGTGCATTCACACTCGCGACCTTTGAATATTTTTTTGTTAGTTTTTACCGTTATTCCTTTACATGCAAGCGGTTTGCATAAAAATTTATCATTCAAATTGTTTATTATAATAAAACCGTATTACATTTTCATAAATATGTCGCTTAATTTGAAATTGGCTTTAGCTGCAAAAATTTTATTTCTATTATAAATAAAGTAAGAGTATTTTCTTAAATTTGAAGTATTCATCCCTTTTCCAAAAGTATACCTTAAGGTAAATCTGTTTGGCCCCGACATAAAAGTTTTATTTATTTAACTTAATTGTTCATTTCACGTCGGGCGGCCAATTACCCTCCCCTGCCCCGCGGAGTTTTACTTCATAAAGGATTGCTAAATCGATCGTAAAAATAATTGTCAGTTTACGTTTTCGAGAGAACGTAAAATGTAGCGAAAATATGGTTAAACAATTATTTTGGAAAGTACCCATTACCGGTTTGCTCTCTTAACTTGAAATAACTTGGTTAACTCCGCCATTATATTAAAAGTGGATGAGATGATTACACTAAAAAATAAAAACAAATCTGCATTCAGTAAGTACTTCAGTATTTTTTGCCTCTTGGACCTCGATTTGGACTCCAGAGTTCAACGATAATACTATTAATGAAATGTTGGAGTAGGAAACCAAATACGGAGCTTCCAGAATGTTTGCCGGAGGTAAATTAATTTCTACTTTGATACAACGTGTTTCTGATGTGGAATTACGTGTGGACCACGTTAGCAATTTCATAGTGCATGGTGCGTTTTCCATAGTGCATGAAGTATAGAATAGATGGAGAAAATGTATATTATTATATCGCTTTATCCAGTAATGGTACTGAACATTGTGTTTACTTGCTGAAGAGTAATTAAAAAACAATAAAGCAGTGGAATTATATGAATTTTTTACTTTTAGGTTTATTGATCGTCTCTTTTCTATCACCAAGGTATCTGCATATCTCCATGAACAAAGCTGGTCATTTCTTAAAGATCACACATCTATCGACTCAAAGGTTGATAGATTTAACTCAATAATTACCAATGCAATTACATCCTATGTTCCTAAATCTACAAACAATAATGCTAATAATTATCCTAAATGGTATACAAGGGAATTTATTACATTAGTTTGTAAGAAAAAGCTTGCACATAAATGTTTTAAAGAGTCCAAATCTATAAACAGCTATGCACTTTTTCATGATCTTAGAAAAAATTGCAAAACTTTATCTAAGAAATGTTACAATGAGTACATCGCCAAAACCGAAAGCAATATAAAATCTAATATTAAGAGTTTTTGGAAATATGTTAATTCTAAAAAACAAAATAGTTCTAATCTACCAAACACTATGCACTTTCGCAATGAATCCAGCGACAACATCAACGGCATTGTTAATTTATTTGCAAAATCATTCATGAATGTATATTCAGCTACTGATAATAGCATTCCTGACTCTGAACTCATTGATAGTCTTAACATTTCATCAGTTCGCATCAACCTTGATCAAGTCGTAAAGAAAATTAAATTGTTAGATGTATACAAATCTCCCGGCCCTGACAACATTCCACCTATACTATTAAAACAATGTGTATCCTCAATATCCTATCCACTAGTAGAATTATTTAATCAATCTCTGGAATTGGGCACTTTCCCCGAAGCCTGGACATTAAGTTATCTTATTCCAGTATTTAAAAAGGGTAATAAGAGTGATGTCTCCAATTATCGTCCTATATGTATTTTATCCACCATACCTAAACTGTTTGAAAGTGTTGTTATAGAAAATATTTCGAACGATATAAATAAAATAATTGTTCCTAATCAACATGGTTTTACACCTGGCAAATCTACTTTAACGAATCTTTTATTATATCAAAGTTACATTACTAATGCTTTATCGCAGAAACTACAAGTTGACTCTATATACACTGATTTCAGTAAAGCATTTGATAAGGTGGATCACAACATATTGTTATTCAAACTTAATAAAAAAGGTATAAGGGGAAAATTTTTAAATTGGATAAAATCATATATTTGTAATAGAGAACTATTTGTAAAAATAAATTCTTTCTCTTCCTTTAAGTTTAGAGCAACCAGCGGTGTCCCACAAGGTTCTCATCTAGGACCTATCTGGTTTTTATTATTTATTAATGACATTATTACTGTTTTTCATGATGTGAACATTTTAATTTTTGCTGATGACATGAAAGTGTTTAATGTGATACGAAATATTCAAGATTGCCAAAAGATCCAACTTAATTTGGCCAATCTGAATTACTGGTGCAGCACTAATAAACTCCTTCTAAATATTGACAAATGCCAAATTATACGCTTTCATACAATTAAAAATCCTATCATTTTTAACTACTCGATTAATGCCACTCCCTTGAAAACCGTTACTGAAATTAATGATCTTGCCATTTTATTTGACGAGGAATTATCATTCGTAAACCATATCAATAATATAGCAAACAAGGCTATGAAAACACTTGGCTTTGTTCTGCGCTCTTGTAATTCCTTCACAAATATTCAAACGGTCAAACTCCTTTATTGTTCTCTTGTTAGAAGTCAAATCGAATACAACTCATCTATCTTGTGTCCCTATTACAATGCTCATGTTCATACAATAGAAAGAATTCAACATAAATTTTTACGCTACATAAATTTCCGTCTCCATATCCCAATAGAAAATCTTAACTCTACAAACTTATTATATTTTACCGGTTTATTGCCACTATCGGACAGGAGAGTTTTATCCGATCTGATTTTATTATATAAAATTGTAAACTCGCATTACCACAGCCCTGAAATTTTGTCCTTAATAATGTTCCATGTACCCAGTCGAACTACTCGAGTGCCGACGCCTTTTTACTGTGACAATACTAGAACAAATGCTCACTACAACTCGCTAGTACCTAGAATACACAGGTTAGGTAACAATTATACAAACATAGCGGACGTGTTTGGTTCTGGCCTGTCACAGTATAGGGGCGCGATACTGAGAGCGCTTCATTCCGCCATAATGTAAATTATATACACTTTCTTTTTTTTGTTTTTCTCTCTGTTTATATTATTTTTGCAAATAACTGTTATATACCTACATATGTAAAAGCCTATTTAGGCGTAAATGAATGAATAAATAAATAAATAAATAAATAAATATTGATAATACAATATCTATTATATAACAATGCTTATAACAAATGTTGTATTTCATAATTATAATATGCATTTAAAAGCGGAATCATTATACTCGTACAGATAGTGTTTTGCAACATTATGTTAAGCCACATTCAATTCAAACTAAGATATTTAAATTTATAAAAAGAAAAAACTTTTTTAAAGTACCATTTATTAAATAATCAACATGTTTCGGGATCAATGGTTCCTTCATTATGAAATAAGGACAATCGGCCTAAAACATGTTTAGTATCCAATATATAGTGGTTTTATACAACTTTTTTTTATTAATATAAAAATGCTACCATAAAGTTATTTTACTAAGGAAAGTAACCAAATGTGGAATAGTATCCCTAATATGGAATACCACCATTTCTTGTCAACGAATACTCTTAGCCGCACAGAACAATGATATTCTATCGCTTTCAATCATTATTCTCGCGTACAGGTTTCTACTGGTCAGTCGAGTGAGTTCTAATAAAAATAGAGATGCGAATACGGAATATGTGTCACCTCAATATTTTTACTATTTTCAAACAAAGCTTAATGATTGTGCTATGAAAATAGGACTAAATTGCTGGTCTGGAGTGAGATGTGATCCCGCAACCTTTGGATCACGAGGCGAAAATTTGTGAGTACAACCATCGCTTAATTTTTCAGGGTGTGATGAGTCTTGTTGGGTGACCCGTCAAAAATACGTCATAGCAAATAATATTAAATACTATAAATACGTGGTAATACGCTGAGCTCGAGAGTGAAGTCTGTAGCCGATATACTTATTTAAAAAAAATATTATATTCTTCTACGACCTATTACTAACTGAAATTTAATCCTTCTTATGAAATAATGTTCTATACTAAACAAAATTACTCTATACAATAAATTAACTAAAATTACATATTAACTGAAAATAATTATTTTGTGGTATTTTTGCTTTTGAATGCAATATTAACTAAAAATATAAACTAATCTGTCTGACTTGCTGTTGAATATTATCTATAAAGATATTGACTAAACACATTTGCTCTAGAATGGGATATTGATTAGTCCTCGAATAAAATATTACCCTGCAACGAATATTCAATAAAATTATATTACCTAAAATATTTCCATCATCTATTGGGTTCGGTTACGAAATTTGATAATACCTAATGCTCTTTTCATTTACCCAGTGTATAACCTAAATAACCACAGCTATACCAACCTGTCTGTCAGGGTCGAAACATAAAAGACAATTATACTTCAAATAATGCTATAAATTTAATCTATACTACTCGTAATACGTCGTTGGATTGGCACATTGATCGTCTAATGGATGAAGGTCTCCGTTGTGTATGATCGTGGTAACAACAAACTCTTTTATAGAAGAAGTGTTGGAAACGATTTCACAATAATACGAAATATAACCATCTAACAATCCTAACCGTCTATACACTTATGTTACGATAAAAATACGTTCACCATATAGAATTCATGTATTAGAAATAAAACATTTCCGTTTGAAGACAAACCAGTAAAATCGTTCGAACGGCGCAAAGGAAAAAATTTACACATATTAAATAACACTGAAATTAATAATTATGAATACTTTGTATTGGCATATTCATACCTTGAATGGTTTCGTCTTAGACGTGCATGAACCTGTTGATATTAATTCCGTGTGAAAATAATACATATATTTTCTATCTACGAAAAACATTATTTTTGAAGTGAAACTTCTTTATGAATGAAAAGATAGGTCTCAGGATAGTCTGGTCGTAAGAAATAATAGTTTCTTTGAATGCTAAATTTTGTTTTAAACCCCCAGCATTTCTACTGAGGTCGGTCAAACCTCCGCGCCCGCCTAGTCCCGTTGATCAACTTCCTAAGTGACTAAATGATCCCCCTCGCTCCTCCGGAACTGACTGCATCCCGAGACTCTATCTCTTCTTTACGAGATTTGATCCTGTGACGCCTCTCTTTTAGGCTTATAATTGAGATGTACGTACTCTAGGCGGGTGGTTGAAGAATCGTGTACTCTTTTGGTACGACTTGATGATGACATTAGCCTCCTTTGCGGGCATGGTCAGCGATGTTTCAAATTATTGTGAAATCTTATTATGCCTTTTCAGAGCGGCGTCCCACGATCCTGCATCTAGTAACATTTACTATATCAAATTTTAGAGTGTTAGTAACATATTTATAATATCCCAACTATTCCGTATGAGTGAATGGTTTTTATACTGTTTCTGGCTCTGTCTTTCTTGCAGAGGATGAAATATAAGTTAACGTTTTCTATTGAGGTTTAATAGCATTCAGGCATGGAAATCCTTCCAAAGTCAGAGAATTCACAACGTTGGTTTATTATTTTTTCGGGCATGATGAAGTGCTGGGGTCGTGGTTTAATGGTCACTCCGATCAGCAAGGGAGGTCCCGCCATTAAGGGACCCCACAGAGGCTTGCGCGGATTTCCAGACTTATCGTCCGATCACCACTACAACCTCACCCAGCCCAACATTCACAAACCAGAAATCTCCAATCCTTAGTTAGATCTCCCCATTCTGTCCTTTACTCGTCGTTCTGAAGCCACTTGTTAAGCCGGATATACCGAAGTACTCGAATCATAAAGATTTATCTGAAGACCGGGTATAATGATTGCGCAATACTTATGCAATACAATTATTAAAATGCTACTAAGCGTTTCTTATAGAATTCCGTGTATTAAAGTATTAGTACAAATAGTATGAAAATCCCCATGCAGCAAAATATGTTCGTTCGGGAGATATTCCCGTACGAATTGAACAAATATCACAAAAGAAATCGTGATATTATTTACACATAATTGCTCCGATCTTAAATCTTCCCAAAATAAATACAAATCTCTATTAGTCTCTGGTACTGATGAATGGTAGATTGCTCCACACTTTCAGACAGCAACTCCGTCCGCAAATGCTGTTCTCCAAATGAAGTCTCTGGCAGTAGTCTCTCGGGCAGCGCCTCCGCTCGCAAGTGCTGGTCTCGAACTGAAGGGCAGAGTATAGAGCATCCGCTCTTTTTCATCCAACATACCTCCGAAATCCACACTAGTGCATTATGTCATCCCATGCGGGATGACTTCACCGCCGGCGCCTGCTATTGGTCCGATTCAGTCATCTAGATGGTGGCGATTGGCTCAATCCATCGCACAGGCAACGTCTGTGATTAGTCCATTCCGTATAAATATACGGATATAATATAATAAATATAAACTAAAATAAAAGTAAAGCACCCGCTACACGCGAGACTTACTGTTCCGATTCAGGAATAATAAAGGCTCGTTCGCACCTACTTACAAGGTTGAGTCTATTAGGATTGTCATAAACCATATTAATTTAACACAGAATTATATCTATGGTGTAATAAAGATTTAAGAAATATTATTTGAATGGCTGAATATTCGATATTTTGTCAACTTCCTGCAATACGTAGAATCCTGAGAAGAAATATAGTATGATTTTACTTTTAAGCGATTGAAAATAGAAGAAATATATTATTAAATCTATCTCTATCTCGATCATCACAAGGGTACTAATGGTAACCGCAACACTCCAAATTAATTGTTCGTCGTGGTAGTCTTCTTTATTCTCCAAACGACATCTTTTTAAATTCTCAAGTTTCAACCTCAAGTCAACAAACACTTGAGCTCGGATGCTATCTTTAAATTCTGCAAGTTGCATCTCCGAGTCATCAATTTGCATCCATTGGAAACCATTTAATTCCAAAGAAGTGTAGACTTCTTTATTCGGATACTTAATTATTTTAATTTTCTGTTAGAGGCTTCTAAATTGGTTAAGTAATTAAATTGGTTAATACTTCTGAAACCTTCGTGTTTGTATCATAAAAGAAACGAATGTAAACTTCGCCGCCGTCTAGCGATTCTATATTTATTGAGTGTTTTGCTTTGAAAAAATGTTAATTGCTGTCCACGTGCTCCACCAAAAACTATTGTATTTTGTCACTGCTTCATTCTACCAAATTATATGTTTTACTGACGCTCTTTCTTTATGCCTGCAGTAAAAACATCCCTTTGTTTTTTCTAAACCACCCTGCGCATAACAAAAATATTTTAAATGCCTTTATATTTTCAAATATCTATATAATTATTTGCTTACTTTGTTTACGTAACCACTTATTTATAATTTATATTTATCCAACCGGTTTCGAAAATAGTCGTTTTCTTCGTCCGAGTGCTAAAAGCTTGTTAAAACGTAAAATTTCATCATAAAATGAATACCCACAATTAGGAGCGTGCAGTAAGAACAATAAACAAGACTTGCTAAGCCAGTGGCATGCAGTGGATATAAACTTAGGTTATGCTGTGACCGACTATATACCTAGGTATATTAAATATATATATATATATATATATACGCATATACCTATAAGGGTATATATATTTATTTAAAAAATTTAACTATATATAATGAACTATTTTGAGTAGCTTCAATCCACAAAAATAACTGCACTATAAAAGAATTATTGTAAACAATATTTCCTTAATAAATAAATATTTAATATAGGTATAGGTAATACGACAAAAAATTTCAATATATTTCGAAGACGATTTAAATATAATTAAATCGGGAACAATACTAATTTCAGATATACGTTTCTTTTCATTAAAATAAATCAAACATTTTATGATATCATTATATGTTATGATATGACAGATGACAGACGGTATTTGTATTATATTTACATTCACCATAGAAAAGACATAGAATTTACACCGAAAGTTTTAGGTGGAATTTGTAAAAAATAACATTTCTGCAATTACGTGCGCGTAGTTCTCACCTGGACCTTTCGAAGAAGGGCGCTAAATTTATTTGTCTGTTACACAAAACTCGCAGCCATAAAAATATACGGTTTTTTTCTCGACTTGTCTATACCTATGGAACGAAATATTGGGCGAAATAAATGAAGAATTGCGATGAAGTTAGGCACAGAAAAGTCGGAAATAAAACATCTAGCCGTAGGACGAATTACGGCTAGAATTTTAAATCAACTTTTTCTTAAGATAAGGATTATTTAATTAATATTTGTTTCCCAGAATCTTTACTAATGCGCAGCTTTTTTTGTACGCGCTGCACGCTACTGCAAGCATATATTCTGAAAATAAATCTAAATAAGATATATAGGTATCTTGTAATATTTCAATCACAATAATTAACAAATAATTCTGATTTTAATATTTCATAATTTTTTTCCCAAATACATATATGTTTAAATAAAAGTCATGCTTTAATGTTCTTACAGCATGCGCCTGTCCACAAGGTATCTGCGATAAATATTATTATAATAATTATTATTATTTTTTAAATAGGGATGCGAACACGGAATACGTGTCACTTCAATATTCTTACTTTTTTCAAACTAAGCTAAACGCTTTTGCTATGAACATAGGACTAACTTGCTGGTCTGGAGTGAGATTCGAACCCGCGACCTTTGGGACCTTAGTTTTAACCACAGGAACAATAAGCTACTACTATAAATATAATATATATATCGCAATATTCAAAAATTTCTCCAAATTACGCAGATTTTCTAAAACCCTAGACCACATTCAATACAATGTTTCGGATAAAAGAGTTGGAATTTTAGTTAGGCTGTTCGATGTTCCATGAAAGTAAAATTCTGAATTTTCTGGAGTTGATCCTTTCGATCAGTAGGTACCTAAGTGATTAGATTGTTACCTCGAGGGCAGGTTAATACCATACAACGAATGGCCCTCAAAGAGAGAACCCCTGTACAATTACTACCGACCGCATGAAACCCAGCAATTTTATTGATATCCGTATATATATATACATTATTTATACCTACCTTGATTAACATTGATACATTACATTAAATCATTCATTGTATTTCTGAATATGATCCTCAAACTTCACTTAAAAAACTCACTCAGAAACAATATGTTTTATTAATTAGGATACATTATAAAAGTCTCACATAGACTAAGCTATATATCGGAAATATGTATGGAAGTCTTTGTAGGGTGGTCCATGGCTTATGACCTATGAGCTGGCTTAAGTGACACGTTACACAATGCAACGTTCACCAATTCCACTGTAAGAACATCCACACATTATCAAATTTCTGAAAGTAATCTTGTGTTCTAAATCAGTTTCTTTCATATATTCGAATGGACTGTGCTCGATAAATTTATGATCTCTCATATATACCTCTATGTTTTTGATGTGGAATATCATGTAATATTCTTTTTAATGTACATATGATATTATCCCGAATTATTAAACATATACACAGGAAAACGCCTGAAAATTGATGTTTTTAATTTTTTAACTCCTTTTAGAGACAATTATGTATTTTTAACAATATTTTTATATGCATGTTCTGAGAATACAGTTACTGGATTTTGTCCATAGAGGGATAATTATTAATTAAAATAAATTATAGAAGTCTCACATAATTTTTGATATTCATATACTAGTAGTGAATAACAATTTTATTAGAGTATTCAATTTTCAATAAAATATTTATAAAATTTTCATTTTCATTGTATTATGTTTACACTTTCATAAACTAATGGTATGGATTTGCTGATTTTACGAATATCCATCATCACTTCATACTATAGCGGTAATAAGCAGTTTTGTCATATACCTATCTCTAATTTTGTTACCTTTCGTATTATCTTTACTCTTTTCGAAACAATTATATCCGTAAAAGAGTTTGATTTATCCAATAAATTAACATTATTATAGATAACAACAGTAGAGAATACTACCATAGCCAACTATTGAAAAATGTTGAAAAATCAAAAAACAATTGTAAAATGTTATTAAATATGTATTTTGAATGTACATATCTGAATAATAATTATGTATTAATGTAAGAAAAAAATGTATTAAATTTTTATTTTGAATGTATATATCTGAATAATAATATCTTGTTTTTCTAATGATTATTAAAGTCGTTAGTAAAATATAATATTAAAATTTTATAGACAAATCAATGATTTTATTTGTTCTGGAATCTAGCGAACTAATTTCTTTGCAAAATGAGTTTACAAACTCTTTCTTGAATTCGAATACTTTCATTCTTTTATCTTTATCCACGTCGGCTTCTCATGACTTGTGATTGTGATCTTCATAAACTCCCGTCCTCTTGACTCTTTCACTTGACTCTGACCCGGCATCTGAGAGCTGTCACCAAAGATTGCCTGTTATTTTTTCTACTTGGTCGGTCCAACGGTCTTTCCTCCTTCTCTCCGTTCTTTGACGAGGCTCTTTTTTTAAATATTGAGACTAAAAAGTAGATACATCATTATATTATATGAAAAGAAAATTAAAAAACACATTTTTTTTTATTTATTATTTATATTTAATTTAAATGTACTAAAAAGCAAAAAAAATATTTTCGGCCAAAAAATTTTCGCCTCAGTCTCCAAATAAAAGCGTGGGGGATTTTTCTCCACCAACAATAGAATTCTGTCATCTATATCAACATAGCGCGCGCTCACCTTTTATTTGGAGAGTGAGGCTAAAAAATTTTGGCCGAAAGTTAATTTTTTATATTTTATTACATTTAAATATAAGCATGGTTTTCAAAAAAAAAAATTTTTCATCTTGGTACCCATACAAATTTCTCTATTCGAATCTACATATATCAATATCCTCCTGCTGGACCGAGTCAGTACCTACCAAGCCGAGCTTGCGTGAAGCTCGAGTCTCGTCGAGTGCTCGTCTCCGAGACGATTCTCCGCCATCGCTCTTGCCGTTGAGCTTTTTCCAAGAGCCTCCCCCGAATCTGTGAACTGGAATCGCCAAAAATCCCACCAAAACACATTCTTGTTATGAAGTTGCAATTTTTCAAAGTTCTGTAAAATTTTAACTTTGTTCTGAAAAATTGCAACTTCACAATAAAAATGTGTTCTTGAATATAATATACGTGTGTTGTATTAAATGTGTCCAAAAATAAAAAATTAATTAAACGGTTAATTCCGGCGTCCCTTAGCGACAGCTATACAAAGTAATTTGTGTCTACCGTACCAGAAAAAGTGGATTGCTCTAAAAAAATGCATAATATATGTTAATAAATTCATGAATGTGACTTACAGACAACGGATCTATTCACGGAAATGTACGACCGCTATAGCGTCATCGGTTAACGCGCCGCGCCGTAGTTTGAATCCCGGTAGCAGACAAATATTTTTTTGATTTGATTTTTCTGTACGTCTTTCTAATTGATTAATAAATTTTGTTTTAAATCGCACCACAAAAATGTATAGTGACCGCGCTAGGACCTGAGTGCCTGTGCCAATTTTCTCTTACATGTTCTGTGTATTCTTTTATATTTCATATTTTTATATTTGTGTGTGTTATTTCATATTTGTACTGTATTTTCTTGACCTTTAATAAATTTGTTAAAAATAACATTTTCACTATTTTCACGCATCTTTGTCATACACCTTGAAACAATTAACTCTGTTTCAATGTTATTTATATATCACATTTCACTTTGATTTACGCTTATACCATCTATGGTTGAAATTTTTAATCCCCATAAACCAGAATCGCAAAAATAGATATAATGAAATATCTATTTTTGACCAGAGTATGAAACAATATTATTTTTTGTGTATATATGACATTTCGACTGCCCCAACGAACGAGGCAGTAACTCAATATTTTAGGTATTTGAGTTAGTACAATTTTTAGGTTAAGGCCATGATTGTCTACCTACAGTAAAGACAGCAGAATCTCAAATGCAATATTTGACACATAAAAATATGAATTTTACAAAATTTTACACAATTTTACTCATCCTCGGTTAAATCTATAATTTAACAGAAAAATCTGAGTATAATTTTGATAGAAAATTGATGATATGATTGGCATTGTGAATTAAAAATACCCATTTTGTTCGAAAGAAACAAACTTAATTTACGAATTAATTTTATTTGGGGACGAAAAAATATTTCTCTCTTTTAGGTACTTCTCTCCATAGTCTTCTCTATTGTTCAGCAAAGTAAGATTACGCATTTTTAAACAGTTATATGAAAAATAAAAAGATTAAATAACTGACTTATTATTTAAATGGTCTGCTATTTTATTTTTATTTTGTCTATAGGTTTAAATATTTCATATAACTTTATATTCATTTTAATATATTTTATATAAAAAGAAAAACACCTCACAAAATTGTCTCTGAAGTTTAAAAATCTTCGATAGCCTGCCAAAATAAATTCAAAACATAGTGAATATAAGGAGATTTAAACAGGAGAGCAAAAATTTTATTATGAAAAGTTTTAAACGACTAGATGGAATGCAATATGTTTAAATGAAATCATATATATGCCCACACAACGTTATGTGTGGAACTAAATAATTTAGATAAATAAATAAATATATTTTCAAATATATCACTCTATGTAATGCTTAAGGCAATCGTCAGGCAAAGCGAGCAAATTTTACAATTTTTTCTCATATCTTCTCTTACGTTTTTTATCACATTTTTGTGTGGCAATATATCATTTATAAATTTATTCATCAGGTTCCATATACTTAAAATACGGATATCTTGTTAAAATGATACTAACTAAATTATTTAATCAAATAATAAATTACCAAACCTACGATGTTTTAAAAATTAATAAAATTGCTCTCCTTTACGGGCCGACTGAATGGCCTCGTAAGATTTCTTTTTCCAATAATATTTCAAAGCAAACGATTTATTAAAATGATTGAAAAATCGATCAGTTTTTTACTTACAATTTATGTTCTATTTTATTTTTTGTATGGTTTTTTTAACTCTTTTTACATGACCGACACTTTTTTACTTCAATAGCCAAAAGAAAATATATTACAATTTAACAAATCTGAAAATATATTTTAATTTGATATAAATATTTCCAAACAAAAATGCGATAAAAAACTAAAAAGAAGATATGAGAAAAAAATTGAAATTTGCTCACTTTGCCGGACGATCGCCTTGACAACGTTTGAGAAATTTATTGTTTCATTTATCCTTTGTGTAACACTAATCAGAATTTAATCATGTACTGGGTAAGCCGACAGTTTTCTGGATCAACGTAAAACAATTAATCAATCTGGAATAATTAATGAAGTTATACTCAAATATTATAATCAAATAATGCAATTAATTTTGTAATTAATATCATGAATATAAATAGTTTGTAATTACTAACATAAATATAAACCAACCAGTTCCGCAAAAATCCTGTTCCTTAATCAAGGTTATATTTATGACAGTAGCTCATGTTTTAATTGACTCATGAATATTAGATGTTACATTATTCCTGCTTAAAATTATAACCAACAGTTATAAATTAGAAACTGTGCTAATTACACTTATCTCTGACATTTTTGGGGTATATTTATTTTTTATATTGCTGCCTTTGCTTTTATACTCCACATTTCATGTTATCTATGCTAGCAATAATGGAGCCGTACATATTTTCAATTAGCATAGAAATTCTCCATTCAATCAGTTACATATTACATTGCTCTTAACATGTAATACAATATTTATTGCTTACCTTGGTTCACAAGGAACACAATTATTGTTTCAACTTTATATATACACTATCTGTAACCCGTCAAAAATGACGTACTTTTACATGTTGTTTTCTAAATAATAAGAAAAATAATAAATAAATAATAAGAAAAAATAAAAAACAAAAAATTAAAAGAAAAAAGTTTTTGAGAATGTTACGGACGCTACATGAAGTTAAGAGCGGACAGACAGACAACGAAATTATTATTATTGGGAGAACTTCTAAATTCTTATAAGAATTGAATTTTTGCAGTTTTTGAATAATATTCTCATATTGTTCTTTTCTTTCTTCTTCTTTCTATTAGGGGTCGATTTTATAGTCATGTCACTCCAATAATGTATTGTGTACCGATACATACATTGGTATTTTGGATATTTGTACGAAAAGGAGACAGAGTTATACGAGTCGCTTCACGCTAGACAGCAATGCAGCAACAACTCGACGTCGGTTGTCGGCGCAGTACCGGCTTTGTACTCCGCGCGCTGTATATTTAATTATGTTTGAAATACATGTAAAGTTAACACATTCATTATAAACCATTTCTAAAACTTTGCGAAATTTCTTTTTGGTTGTCTTTTATATTAATGTAATAAAATACTGTACTCTTTAAGCCATAATTTATTTTCGTCGCCTACTGGTTTCAACTGATGAGTCATAATTATTATTCGTGTTATTAATTAATGCGTGCATTTTATTCCATGTCCATAAAATAATTTAACAAACCTATCTACTATTCAAAAGTAACAATAAAAATATATTGTAGCAACAGATTCATCAGCGGCTGGTTGTACATTGTACAGTGCCATGAGTAAAAAATCAATCTGCACAGGAGTTCCCTCCAGTAAATCGGCGGGGCAACTACTGAAAAGCAATTAGAACTAGTTGTTCCAGGATGTTGAAAGGGGTACAAAATTTTCAGAATCTTTTGATCAAAAGTTGTTTCGCCCTCGTTGGTTACCCTTCTCACAAGTTATAGAATATGATATTTATTTGTTAATTAACACAAATCTTTTCAACTTTGTACGTGCGGTGGATAGTAAAATGCATTCAACTTGTATTTTTACAACTCCACGTTTTCAGTTGCCTACATAATACTCATACAGAGCAGAAAACAAGAGTAAAAAATTTCTTGCACTGGCGAAACCATATTGCGGAAACAATTTTGCGGAAACAGGTACGTGGCAGCGACTTATAATTTACAAAGAAAAGTTGGAGAAAACCTTTGATGATGACGTCATACACATAAGGTATATAGTTTAATTTATTACCAAAGACAATCACTGAACACGAGTTAAATTACGTAGTACCGTTCGCAATTTTACAGTCGTTAAATATCTTCCGAATATTTCACACGCTCCTTATTGAATTGTTCCTTTATTCGCATTAATTAACGCTATATATTTATATATTTCTATCGCTTAGATCACTTATGGTATATTCCGTTCAATGTTCACTTGTATAAACTACTCTCCCCGGTATTTTTATATTCTGCTACCGCTGGTATCACTGCTGGTCACATTGCGCTGGTCATTTACTTATATCGCGTGTTATAGTATCACGAATCACTGATCGCACTAGTCCGCTCGTTAGTATCGCGGAGATGTCGCTTTGTTATCGTCACGAACTGAATTGCTGACCACACCTTGCGTGACACCTTTTATAGGTAAATTCCTATAAAAGGTTTGTTCTAGAGGTAATCTTTAGAAAGTACTGGGCCTTTCTAATGAAGCATTTTTGGGGATCATGGAATGTCGTAGAATCTTCATGAAAGAGGATGCGATCACGCCTCACTGACTGCGTTGCGTGCGTAATATTGCGTTTACGGATGACTGACTCTGCTTTGCGTGATGTTGCTTAGTTGTTGTCAGCATAACAATAGGAATACAGTCTACAATATGATATGCTAACTTTTCGTTTAGCGCATAAGCTCTGTCTGCGTTTCCCAAATGGCAGTAAGCGAAAAAAATACACATTTAAAGTTGAACATGTTACAGATACGTTCATATCTGGCAGACAAGACGATGTTCTGGTCAGGAGCTTTTAATGCACAGCTCGGATACTAAACTACCTTTGTAAAATAGCTACCCAGGACCACTTGCACATTACACGAACTGTAAACTACCGCATCTACCCAAGTGGGTACTAGAAAAGACGCGCAAATTGCTTGTGATTGGTTGCGCTACGTGTTTAGATAAACGTAACTTTCAATTGAAGAGCTTAATCTTGATTGTAAATTTAACCTTGTCCAAGAAAAATTTTCTCGTTAAGCTTTAAATGCTTGAAAGGTTTTGTATGATATACCTTCGAAGTACAAAACGTAAAAAGGATTCCGCGACAAAATGTATTTGGGAAATTTTGAGTTATATTAGCTGCTTTTTTAATTGTATTGAAGAAACATTTATGCTGTTAGCTAAAAATACATTATCAACTCGTTTTGGGGTCAATAGTCCCCCCAGAATACAACGTAAGTAAACTAAAATTTAATATATAAATACGAATATTAATAAAATCAAAAAATTAATATGTACGGGAGTTGATTAATTAAGAACTACTTTGAAAACAAATCTAAAAAATAAATAATAATTTGTGAATAAGATTTGGTTATTTATAATATTTAATTTTCTATTAACCCTTTTTTTGATGAAAGGACAATTTAATTAATAGTGGCTTTATATAGTGTTTCCATTTTATTAATATTACATGTTTGTTTTTTTAATAAAACTTCTATATTTAACATATGTAAGTATTATATGTTATTATTTGAAGTGCTGGTAACTCTTAAAATATTTTTTATTTATCACCATTAATTACGTGGCGGACGAATAAGGCGGATGGGCGAAAATAATCTTATACGAAATTACGCTACTGGTTCAAGGCACGCATTGTATATACGAGCCGTCTTTGAATTTGGATATTAAACTACTGTATTCTTCCAACCACAACATCCAATTAATGAAGGAATTCTTTTTTAATAAGAATATACATATGTCCGTTGAAAAAATAAATGTTATATATATAATGAAATGCGCGAAGAAAAAAAAAATTATAAACCTATTTAAAAAAATATTGTTCACTGCACGTAACACGAGATCAAGGTGAGACATCCTAGGCTTAACGAGACATGCGTTTTTAATGTCTTAATAATTAATATTAAATCCAAATACACTTGCATCTACTGCACTTACATACATTTAGTTTTCAATTCTTTTACATAATCCTACGGGCAAACTTTAGCTTCTTGTCATTATTTATAATAGCCAAAAGCTGACATCTACAAAATAATGAGAAAACATTCTTGTACTTGCCGAAAATCTAGATTATTACTCTTTTTAGGCCACAGTTGCATAATCTTCCAATGTTAATATTAGGTCCTTACATATGAAATTGGCGTTTTGCCGTACTGGCAAATTTGATCTCAAATATCTTCTCTTTGGTTAGGAATTCCAAATCCAAATTTATACAGCTATTTACTCATGTATTTGTGTTTTGAAAATTATAATTCATTTGTTTTTTCCTCAATTGTTTTTTTCTTTGCGTCACTCAGTTTACAAAATGAAAAACTTGAAATATCGCGTTATTTACGAGTACGAGTTCCACCGTGGCACCAGTGCTGCAGAAACGGCTCGAAGGATTAATGATGTGTATGGCGACGGTGCCGCAAAAGAAAACACAGTGCGTTTTTGGTTCCAACGTTTTCGTTCTGGAAATTTCGACCTGCAGAACAAGCCCCGTGGACGGCCGGAGACCAAAGTTGATAATGAAGAATTGAAGGCTATTGTGGAAGCGGATCCATCGCAAACCACATCCGAGTTAGCTGCAGGCTGCGGTGTTAGTGATAAAACTGTTTTAATCCACTTGAAGCAAATTGGTAAGGTGAAAAAGCTTGAAAGGTGGGTACCTCACGAATTGAGTGAAGCAAATCAACAAACGCGCGTTGACTGCTGCGTTGCATTACTCAACCGGCACAATAATGAAGGGATTTTAAATCAAATCATTACCTGTGATGAAAAGTGGATCCTGTACGATAATCGGAAGCGCTCATCGCAATGGCTGAACCCTGCCGAACCAGCCAAACCATGCCCCAAGCGAAAATTGACTCCAAAAAAGTTACTTGTGAGCGTTTGGTGGACTAGTGCTGGTGTCGTTCACTACAGCTTTCTTAAATCTGGCCAGACGATTACGGCAGATGTCTATTGTCAGCAGCTGCAAACCATGATGGAAAAGCTAGCTGCTAAACAACCGAAGCTGGTTAATCGCTCTAGGCCACTGCTGCTTCATGATAACGCTAGACCACACACTGCACAACAGACGGCTACCATATTAGAGGAGCTTCAATTGGAATGTCTAAGACTTTCCACCGTACTCTCCGGACCTTGCCCCAACAGATTACTATTTTTTTCGAAATTTGGATAACTTCTTGCAAAGGAAAAAATTCAACTCCGATGGGGCAGTCCAAACCGCCTTCAAAGATTTTATTGATTCCCGTCCGAATGGTTTTTTTAGTAAAGGGATCGATGAACTACCTATGAGATGGCAAAAGTGCATAGATAGCAATGGTACATACTTTGATTAAATAAATATATAATAATAAAAAAAAATCGGCTTTATGTTCCTCCCATACTAAACGCCAATTTCATATGTAAGGACCTAATATTATGCATTTTCATTATTCGGCTCAATAATAACTGATAAACCTACTAAAATAAGCCATTTAAATTACATCATTTTATTGTCTGTTGTTTGTTGTGTTGGAAACTTGTAATTGATTTTTTACCAACTTCCCGACCAGCTAGAGCTCATTAGAGAACATAGAAAGTATTACGTTTAGTGGATACATCATTAAATAATTTTTCATTATTTTAATTAAGATGAATAATCCCGTCACTCGCATTAAGTTAATAATCACGTCACTCACGAGCAAGAGCCGCAGAAACAGCTGAAGAACGTGCCATTCGAAAATTTGTTTTAAACTTTGTGGGTGATGTTAAAAAATCGATTACGAATGTATGTAAAGAAAGCGTGTAAAAGTAGTTGGGTATATCGTGAATTTTTTTTTTGATTTACTTGTTATTTTTAAACACACGGTTTAGCAGTTTCAGTTCACCCGTTTGGAAGACCTATTTCCAACTGCCTCAAAATTCAAATAAAAAGTCACTTTGCAATGCTAAGAGAGGTAAAAATGCGGAATTGGGTTGTACTGTTTTCTCGCAATTCTATTCCATCCAGCGGCTGTACATGTTTATGTGTAAGCTTGTGAGAATTCACATGAACGCGACCTCTTTTTCATAAACCCCATTATATCATGTTTTTCTATGGAAAATCTTTTTCCAACTTAAATACACTTCCCCGAAGGCAGGTATACACTCCATTGAAAGCTTGGTGGGTTTGTTCGTGGCTTATTATTGACATTAACTCAATGTGTATATAAAAATCCATTACTTGATTCCATATAAACCCCTCTGCTTTTCTCGAGACCTGCTCGCTGCACGCAAAGTGCACTTAGATTATTGCAATTCAAGTTCTATTATCGCTACATACTGAAAACTTGAAAACTCTAGTTACCAGATACTCATTCAGTAAAACAAAGTTATAAATAATTAACTTGAAAGTAATTCATTTACTGAATAATGTTTGGACGATTTAATTTTATTTTCCCTTTTTTATAGTCATCATTTTCAAGGCATAAAGCATTTTATTTATTTTTTATTTACAAGATTTACAAGTTCGTTTTATATCCTTGTGAATATTATACCACTGTATTTCGTCATTCGTTTTTTTTATTATTTTTATATTTTTTTTTTGTTTATCGTATTATTTAATTTTTGGTCATACACGAGGCCTTTGAATTAGACTATATTCTTATACGATTTATTACAATATTCGTTTCTTGAATATTTATTCAAATAAAGCATCCACTTAAATTAATGACATACTGGTTATTTATATTCAACTAGCTATAACCCGTCAATAATGAGAGACTTTATATTTTTGAATTTACATTAAATAATTAATTATTAGTTATGTATTTATTAATTAGTCAAAATAAAAAGTTTATTGGGCAATCAATATTAAATGCAAGCTTGTTATGTGTAGTAGGTATTTGAAATCATACTAATTTTGAAAACGGAATATTTTTTCATTTTATTTAATAATGAAAACGGAATATAATCAGTAACATACCTATTTTCAAAATGGATTGAGTTAGCTGTAGGATTCTAGCTGCGGATGGACATTGGAAACTATTATTATTATTATTGTAAATTATTGGGGATATTTTTTACCGTATTTACGATGCTGCCAACTAGACACCTACACAAACGATACAACAATTTTCATCCTACATATTTGACTAGATAATTTTTGAATTTTTTAAATTTCATGTAAAGGTTTATTTAAATAAAGAAAATTTCATGTTTTAAAATAACGATAAGAATTCAGAGGAAAACGCAGCATTCAGGTTTACGACGGTAGATGAGGTAACCCTTATTTTAGCCAATCCGCAAACCGCACAGGTTACCGCACTTTCAACTATATCAGGATGAGTACTTCCTGTAGTCCACTGCTTCTCTCAATATCTCTTCAGCCGTATATTGCATTGCATTTACCATTAATTGATAAATGATCAGTATCCTTTGAGCAGGGGCACACTGTCCACACATTTTAATTAATGTAATTAAAAGTAACAGTACAAAATTACAGTTTATGAAGAAAAAATTAAATATACATTATACATGTGAAGCAATAATAGTCAGAGTACAATTTGATAATGGAATAAGAGAATGGGTGGTACTGGTATAATTCGGTAATAACACAGTTGGACCCATTGATAAAAATACAAAAAATGATGCCAAGAATCATATGTAAAAAAACAGTACTCTATAAATAAAAATGTAAATGTTAGTTTGTACAAAATCGCTAATCTCTGAAAGTTTTTCACCGATTTCTTTGAAATTTTGGCACAACATTGCATTTGAATACGAGGATGTTTTTGTATTATTTTTATATACCTACTATTTATTGATATAAATCAAAATGTAAATGTTCGATTGTCCAAAATCCTAAATCGCCTATAGTTCTCAACTATTTCTTTGAAATTTTTACACAGCGTTCCATTCAAATTCGCACAAATAATTTGAAAAAAAAAGGCGCCGGTACCTACCCTTTTAATATTGATTTATTATTATTATATATTATTATATAATATTAATATAATTTAGATGCACCTTACATTTTCCGAATTCATTTTTTTTATTACATTCGGTTGTTTGTCTTTGCTTAAATAAAGCGTTTGCACCAATGAGAAAGTCCACTTCCGAGCTTATCGTTTTAAACGACATTATTTCGAGATTGACAAAAACCTTTAATATCGCATTCTTATCGTTATTTCTTATCGTTTCTTATATTTACTTATGATCGTTTATTCTTTAAAGACCCGTCGGATAACATTTGCGACATTTCTCCTTCTTCCTCTTACGCATCTCCTCCCCTAGATATTTTTCTGTACAAATCTACACCGTTTGACTAATTGGACCGAAATTTTGCACACATATTCCGACGGAAAAAATAGGCCACATTTCTTCCCTAGACAGCCTATCCATCCCAGCCTTTATTAAATGTAAACATTGTTTTAATTAGAGGCTTTGCAAAGAAATGGAACCTTTGTTTCCCACACAAATTAATTTCTAACTTAATCCTTAACCTGTGCAACTCCGAGTACGTACATCTAGTAAACAATAAAATATCAAAAGAGATAACAAGTAAACTCGTGTATCAATTCAGGATACAACTGACAAAATGCGTAATAGGTAATCAGCAATTTGAATGCAATAAAACAATATATAATATCTCAAGAAAAATATCATGAAATTACAAGCCAAAAAGAACAAACCTACACGTTGGAAAATAGTTTAACAGATAACCTATGTATCTCATATTATCAGGAACTAAAGCAACATATTACAAGGCGGCCCTTGTAGCCCATTGGTCTAGACATTGGCTTTTTACACCGAGGGTTTCGGTTTGGATTCCCAGTGAAGTCACAATAAAAAATATGTAATTTACTTGAGCTTGGTGTTTTTGTGTTCACGAAGCGTTAAAAAAGGCAATTTCAATTATAGTATTTCAATACCTAGTAATGTAATGATAAGTGTTAACATTTAATAAACAATCTCTTTCTTTTTATTAAATTTATACTTGATTTAATTATCATACATTACTTTACTTACTGATTCTTTAAAATATATACATAAACTAAAAATAACACGTTAGAAAATTTTGAATCCAAAGTTCTTTGATTAAATAAATAAAAAAGGCCGATTCTTGATAAATGAAATTGAATGAATTTGACTAAAGTATTATTCATATTTTAATCTATTGTAATATTGTTTGAACATTTTTTTTATTCCCAGAAATTCTTATAATTAAATTTTAATATTTAACGCTTTAACAGACCATGAGACCTAATTACTCTAGCGAACCTAGAGAAGAACCTCCCAGGCTTGAGAAAATCTCATTGATATACTGTGACCACGCCGGGAATCGAACCCGAAGCCCTCGGTATGAGAAACCAGTGTCATGCCACAAAACACTAAAATGTCTGGAGCAATGCACAGCTTACTTGAATGGATCCCAGCTCACAGAATATATTTTCTGATTGTAGACTTAGCTCGTTGATGAAACGGAATATTTTGTCATTTTTGACAGTGTAAATAAATATATTTTTTGTTTATGATTTTATTTGTACACCAGATACATACAACGATTTTTACAATATAAATTAAAATTATCACATTCTAAACATTCCATCATACTGATCATAATATGAGCCGATAGCTCGAGTTTATGGGAGCAGTATTGAGGTGGCGCTGGTAAATTGTATCATATAACGGCGTCTCCTCAAGATCGCCGGCACCACCCAGCGCGACCACACATTTAAATTTACAGATTCATCTTACGAGAATTCCTTGATGCGCTGGAGGCGAAAGGGTACCTAATTGTTGTAAGTTAAAATCCGTATTACGTAAACACAATATACAATGTAAGTAGAAGATAAAAAAGGTAATAGTCTAAGATCCCGACTAAGGTCTGTTTACCGAATGAAATATATTTTTTAGCAATCATAATACATTAACAAACATATTGCGAATGGGTTGCCTGGTGAAATTAAGTCAAGCCTACCTTTAATTAAAATTAATGTGATACTTCAATTTTTCACTTATTTGTTAACTAAACGAAATTAATATTGATTGAGAGTCGGAAGCATAAGGAACAAGAAAATTTTGGGTTGCCTATCTTTTTCTGGTCCATACTATAGAATCTCGAAGAGATTGTTGCAATTTATCTGAGCATTTACGGACACAATATCTATCCAAAATTGAGGAGCACAGGCATCATCGTTTTCTGATCATCAGCCAGCAAACAACGCTTTAAATATTCCTAAATTTGTGTTCAGTCAATCGGAAGTGGAAAAAGAACTAATAACATTAGATGAAAACAAAGCCCCAGGTCCTGATAAGATACCAACAGCCTTTCTTAAAAATTGTCATAGAGAATTATCATATATTTTATCCAAAATATTTAACTTGTCTATACAATCGGGCTTTTTTCCAGAGGTATGGAAAACAAGTTATATAATTAAAGTTTTTAAAAAAGGTAACCACTCCTACATAACGAATTATAGACCTATTTGCATCCAATCCTCTATACCAAAACTATTAGAACTCTTATTGTTAAATAGAATTAAAATATACCTGCTTAACATCATATCATCTCTGTAACATGGATTTATGCCTAACAGATCAACTCAAACTAACTTACTCGTCTTACTAGCGGATGTTCTGGATGCCTTCAAAGAACATCACCAGCTCGATTGTTGTTACACTGATTTCTCCAAGGCGTTCGATCGAGTCTCACATAAAATTTTACTTGATAAACTAAAAGTCTTGGGAGTTTCAGGAAACTCATATGGCTGGAGAGCTATTTGCACAACAGAAAAATGATTGTCAGGATAGCTGACTTGGAATTTGATCACTTTTGTGCTGTTAGTGAGGCACCACAAGGCTCCCACCTAGGTCCTATATTGTTCTCCATTTTCATCAATGAAGTAATCCCCGTACTATTGTCATTGGGTGTTAGATGTTTGCTTTTCGCCGACGATATGAAACTCTATAGGGTAATTGAAACACTCCAGGACTGCAGACTTTTGCAGTGTGCACTGGACACTTTACAAAAATGGTGTGAAGTCAATAACCTATCTTGAAATGTCCCCAAATGTCAAGTGATGAGATTTTCCCGCACCCGAACAGTAGTACACTATAAATACAAAATTGATGGAAAAGTTTTGATTGTGGTAGATGAAATAAGAGATCTAGGCATAATTGTTGACAAAAAGTTTTCTTTAGTCCCCCATATCAACTCAAAAGTTGATAGAGGATTAAGAACTTTAGGTTTCTTACTTAGGTTAAGCAAAGATTACAAGAAAATTGAAACTTTCGTATTATTATTTAAGACCCTGATTCGACCAATACTAGAATTTAATACAGTTGTTGGAACCCTTATTCTACAGTTCACATGAGTAATATAGAGAAAGTCCAAAATAAGTTTCTTAGTTTAAATCCTATGATCGCCAATTCGTCCGATAAAACCGGACAAGCACTAAAAGAAGAAAAGAACGATTATTTTTATATGTATACATTCATAGTTTACGTACGATATTAAGTAGTGGGAGGCATACGGAACATTTTGCATTAATTAATAATTTACCGAAATCACTGGACACGAATTTAACTGGAGGTATATTCTTTAATTTCGTAATTCGCACTGTTCACACATTCATCTATGGAACAATTTATAGGTACTCACGCTATGTGGTCGCACTTATTTCTGAATACCCGTTAGATTCGCTAATAAGCTGATATTTCCCTTTTATCTGTAACTTTCCTAAACGTCAACACAAGTGACCGCGTGCGCTTCTATGGATTTTTATAACAGGTCGCGTTCTAGAAATTTTCCGTGCTTTAAATAAGATTGTTTTTCGTATGTTCCCGAATTTATAAAGACCCGTGTTCTAGACGTTTCGCGAAGCTGCTAGATTTAGTAAATTGTAGTAATTTACAATTTAGTGTAAAAAATGGTGTAAAATCCTCGATTACGTGTGATTCTTTCGGCTGGTTCCGTCTCGTGACAGTACTTAAAAATAATGAGCTATAGCTAGACAGCATTCAAAAGAATGTGCGCAAAAAATATGTGTATTGTTACGATGCAAAAAATGAACACAAAAGAAGTTTTTCTAGTAAATAAATAACATTTTTTAAACTAAAAAATATTTACTTATTTAGACTATCGTATTGAGGCTTGTAATACGGGATTGCCAGGCAACTTTCCCCCGCTTTCTTCTTACCGGACAAAGCTAGGGAATGGTCTTTTGATTGTGGTCGACCTATAGTAAAATTATTTTAATCATTGCATTTAAAATTCATAAAAAATCAGTTTCCTTACAGTAATGCGAGTCGACAAGGTGATTTGCCTACCTACGGATACTTTCTGCCATGGTAAAAGGTTGAGAAGCACACAGGCGTACACCCATGTTATAATATATCTACGCCATTTTGAACAGTGCCAGCAAATCTTAATCTATACATCATATATATACCACGCAAGTACTTCCTAATGCGCCGTGTAAAAGTTCAGAAATGAGAGACCTCACCGGTGGTACTTCCCTCACCCCTTAGCATACATTTAGAAGATAAGGGGATGGTGGGAGGAACCGCCCCTAACTGGCCGCAGTAGATTACATACTGAGAACGATTGATGCTGCGCCCAGCTTGACCGGGTATACCCATTTTCCCTTAGCGGATTTGTAAGCTCATACAATAATGTTGAGGAAACGTACTAAAAAATTTGTATAATTTATTAAATATTTCATCGGATAAGTCTGCGAAAAGAATTCTTTCTTGTTTTATGCATCTTTCTAGAAGACAGCCAGGAGAAATTGGGAGTTCGCTGTAAATGTACAAAGTCGAATGGCGAGAGGACGATAGTCAATAAGATGGAAAGACCAAGTGCGGGACACGATCAGAGCCTCACTGTTCGTCATTCTTAACAAAGCCCAGGATCGCAAAGGAGGAATGCAGTTGGCGATATAAAAACAGGTTGAAAAACCACGCTGCCCAGTCCGGCGATCATTTACCAAGAGTGAGGGAGAGAAAGTGAGAGAGAAATCTGCGAAAAACCCTAATATACTTAGTTGGCTAAAAATATTATCAATCTCAAACCGATCTCCGAGTTTATCTCTTTATATAAATCTCAATACGCATAGACGGTACTGAAATATACATATATATATATTGTTTGAGATTTCCGCTAGCACTATTATATAGGAAACGCGAGAGATTCCAATGACTACTGTTGTTCCGTATACATCCACATAGCGGTGACAAAAAATGTGATTTTTTTTCTTTCTTAAGTTAGTTAATATTACAGTTTGTAGATTAACTAGTATTGAACACCATCATTTTTAAATCTATTACAAATATACTATCCATAATAACCTACATATTTACATCTAATCTAATCTATGGTACAATCTATAATTAATAATACTACTTATGCTCTACAATTTTATACTATTTTTACAATAATTATAGCATTTGTTTTTTAATTCATTCATCTTATTTATAATCTTCATGTTTTCTGGCATCTCATCGTATATTTTTACACCTCTGTACATTAAAGAATTCTGTGAATATACTTTTTTCTTATATGGTTATCTTATTCTATTCCTATTTCGGATGTTATATGTATGTACATCACTATTTGCAATAATTTTGTTCAAAAAGTATTTTGGCATTTTGTTATTGAAAATTTAATGTATAAATATGAGAACGTTATAAATAAGTATTTTTTTAATTTCCATCCAATTGAGTGCTTTTCTCATTTCTTCAATTCTTCTGTGTACAGTTTTCTGGGATATTCTGCCGTGTATATGTGACCTCTCTGGCCGACGTTTCGGATCCCATTGCAGGGTCCATCATCAGGGCTGATGTAAGAGCTCACGTATAACGGCAGGATATCCCAAAAAACTATACACAGAAGATTCTGACATTTTTCTTCAATTCTATTTTTATTTCCAGGCAATCCCTAATACCTTATTACAATTTATTATTCTTCCACCGAATCAGTTGGTCGTATTTAAATCGGTATCCCGGCCCGTGAGGCTGGCGCCGCATCGGATGCCTCCCGGTGAATTACAAACATGAACACGAGTTATCACTTACGTGAATTTGAGGCTGTCCATTTATTCCGATGAAGCTTTCATAACTTTGCCCAGTACGTTAGATTTATGGTGAAACCATTAAAGCATATTTACCAATCACGCTCCATATAAATTTGGTGTATCTACAGAAAAGCAACTCGTACTTAAGCCAAAACAAAATATTTTCAAATAATATTTATAAATTGAATACAGATAAATATTCGTTTGTCTATTTCAATTTGCTTTCATATTCTATTGGAGATAATTTTTTTATGAACAATATTTTCTTGGAATGGTAAAAAAAACATAATTAAAACAATTCAACAAAAAGAACAACGTTCAACATTTTTTTCTTTGACTAAGCCCATTATCATTTGAACGAGCATATTCTGTACTCCAAACTAAAACTGTCAATCCGAGTCCCGAATTCAGATGATTTAATAATACTTCGATGATTCAAAGGTTAAGTTACGCCCTAAAAGTGTTATTTTTTAATTCAAAATTTTACTTTCAAAGCGTACCTTAACCTTTAAATCACTAAGTATGGACTCTGAATTCAGGCCTGAATGGCTGCCATCAAAGGGCAATACTGTCCTTCGTTCCTAGGTTCTTACCTACCTAGATGCCAGATTCGAAGAAAGACATGGTTTTCCCAATTGAACTCTTTCGGTGAAATACACATTCTGTATCCTATGAACTACGGCTTTTTTACCGAATTTCTATGAAACCCGTGGTTCTCTAGCCACCACAGCGCGCACTGCTTTAGCGCTTGTTCAGACACAGCGGGAACCGTTCAGTTTCAGAATCGCGTTTCAAAACACGCGATTTGTGTCATCTGTTCACACAGCCGCGGTTAATAAGCGATTTGTGCGCGCGAAAATAAACGTCAGTTTGACAGTTCTGGTGCCGTTCTCCATCTTTGAATATCAGAGATATATTCGCTCATTACTTTGTTAACGACGGCCGTGTTCCATGGCAAGACACATAAATATCATTCTGTCAGTTCATTTTTGGTGAATAAATACCTACTTCTCTAAAATACTCTTTTTCTCCACCATTTCCAAATATCTCCACCAACTCCTGCCAAGCTTGGTTCTTGGCATATTTGAGTAATCCTCACACTATTACAGGTCTTTTCTCCATATTACAGGTCTTTTCTCCACTTCATCAATAAAAAATTCAGTGTCAAAGCGATCCATAACCATAGAAAAGAGAATATAATCCACGCGTGCTCCTGTTGTGACATGGAACCGTGCGGTGCCCGCAACGCGACTGAACGCTCTCGTAAGGCTTCATAGTAATAGGATCGTGCGGGCGCCGTGCGGGTCTATTTTCTAGCGGTTGGGTTGCGGGCACCGCAGCGGTTGACTAACCGCACGGTTGTGTCTGAACGATCACATACAAACCTAGGTAAATGAGACCCGCACGGATCTCATGCGATTCTGAAACGGCACGGTTCCCGCTGTGTCTGAACAAGCGCTTAGATGTCTAACGAAGCTCCGTTCATCTTGTGGGCATGGCCTGTCTATCTTATTGCAGATCTACCTCTCTTGAATGAATTTTCGTTTGAAAAAGTATAATTAAAGTAAAATTAAATTTTTTAACATTATCCGAAAATATTGAGTAGGTAAATCGGATGGTTTAAGATATTAAAACGAAAATCGAATTTTCGCAGATTCGACAGTGTATATAGAGACCGTTGATTTGTGCTAAGCCTGGCAAGTTCTCCAATAAAACAGTAATTTACCATTTACTTGTAATAAAATAAAATTTTGTAGAAACAAAACATTAATTTAAACCCTGCACGTATGTAAACTGTTTTAAACTTTCTTTCCTTCCTGCTTCAGAATTATTAAATTAATTATCTTCGCCATTTCCGGTCGGTTCAAGACAAATAAAAAGACTTTTAAACCAATCCACACAGACTATCTCTGTTCGTATAGTCGGTTATAAGTTCCTGATATTTTCCCTCTACAATTTACATACTTCTGTTAAAATCATAAAATACGTATGTACCTACATATTTCTAAAAATGTATAAATTTGTTAGTGTTAACGCCATCTTTCGACTTTATATGTAAATATTATATACATATTCCTCTGGTTTGTAAAAAAAAATCTGTTACAAAGACATATTAATTTTAAATTTCCTTATTTATTTTTCTGTACAACTTAATGAAATAAATATTTAATATATTCTTGAGTGTTTAAATGTATTAGTATCAATAATACAATTTTTGTTTGAGGCCTAACAATGAGTGAAAATAAAATTCTAGCACAAGAAAATATCACATGATGCTAGATAATTACGCATAATTATACATTTACGAACGAGTATTTATAAATATACGTAGTGATATCCTACTTGCGCAATATGAACGTAGCCATCATCGGCGACAATTTTGAAAACGCCATCTTTTATTTTTATGTCAAAGGAACTTATCAATACCTCGAACCAAATGTTTTTGAAATTTTATACCGTTTACGAACATCCGAATTACATTTTCCACAGAGGTGTCTGTGTCGGTATTTAAAATGGTTTTAATTAATTTAAACACATACCTACAGGAGAACCAATAGATTTATTTAGGAAGAACATTACACTACAAAAATCGAGAACACATTAATGCATCTTCCGCCACCTCTAATTACTTATATCTACACTAAATCCTTTGTTTTTAAATTCATATAAACATTTTTTTGTTTTGATGGAATATTTAATGTAAACAATTCTATGTAAATGTAATGAATTATATGAGTTCATTGTCCTGAAGGGATGAAGAGTCTAAGGGGCTAAAAATTCGCTTTCTTATCTTCATCTCAAATACTTCAACCTTGGGACAAAGTAACTGTACAAATTGCATTGAAAGAGACAACAAACCACGGCACACTTATTTCACAAACGCTCTGCGTGTTGACAGAAAAATCAGGTAATTTGAAGTCACGCTGACTAAAATAACATACTCATTCTTACAATGGTGCAGATACTCTGTTTCTTTTTCCGCGTAGCGTCGCCCCCGATCACAAAGAAGGTCCGTTCGATAACAATGCAAGTAAGGCAATTAGGTACATTACTTTTGAGTTGAAAAAACTTCACACTTGTAACGTATCTACAGTTAATTATTTAATTGACTGTACCTACGTCCCTCTACCTGACTGGTTAATCTGAGAATGATAGAGATTTGTTCCGAAATACTTGATTTGATTTGATTTGATTTGATGATTTGATTTGAAAGGCTAAATATTGTAACGTGATGATAGAATTCTGAGAAATTACGTACGATCGGAATCCCTCGTAATATGTCGAAGACAATAAACCTATGGAAACCTTTAGAACGCCCTGTAACACTCTGGATTACCTACAACAGCCTAGAAGAGACGGGAACATTCTCGCAAACTCTAGAAATATATAGAAAAATCTCGGAGGTTCGAAAAATGTTTCGTATAAAATGCCGAGAAAATTCCTCGGCGTTGAATTGTTGTTTTGACGTTTGACGTGCGAGAGATAAGCGAAAATGAACCGTGCGGCATGTTGCTAGCGCGTGTGTGACACCAACGACAATCCATTTAGCGAAGTACCTAACTGGCGCTGAAAAATAAGTGCAACCACTTACGTGCGAATAAACGTGAATTTGCTGCTAACTTGTGTGCGAATGTTCTAACTAGCAAAAATAAACTGTTCTACGGACGAGTGATAAGTTGTGAAATAGTGTGAATTAAAGAATAGTGTATTAATTAAATTCATGTCCAGTGAATTAGCGAATTTATTAAAATAATTAATAAATCGTAATTATTTCCCAGTGTTTTCATTTGCTTACCACAGTCGCATCCCGTGACTATATTAAAACGGTAGCGAAGATATAATTTCCGAAATTGAAATGATTTTTTTCAAACAACGCAATGTGTTCATTATAAATATTGGTTGGTTTTATTACACTTTTGTTTTGATACTATCTACCTTATTATTACGTCAAATCCTTGAGCCCATACTATAATCAATTTTAAATACGTATTCACATCAAAATTTCAATTGCATGATTTCCCAAATATTACACGAACAAACTAAAATACATTTAACAAATTATGAAATAAAACACTGAACTTTGTTTTTTCCACTATTTAAAAAATTTTAAATCAAAAAATAGTGGGAAAAAACAAAGTTCAGTGTTTTATTTCATAATTTGTTAATAATGGATTTCCACAAAGTTAACGCCGAAACGTTCAATTACAATATTGTTAATTACAATTGTCAAATCTCTCAACTTCATTATTCTGTTGCCATAATATGTAGTTTGACGGACACTTCGTTGTTCCAGTGAGGAATTTCATCGATTATGTATCAACTATTATGTATGTTCTTTGAACCCGCAGTATCATTCTGAATAATTCCGGGTATGCCGTAGGTATAATAGGTAATTTGATTCGGAGAATCGACCGAATGCATCCGATTCAGAGTCGGAACTAGAAGGGGACTAATGAATATAATCATTTCTCGAATTACGACCACTCCCAGACCTCGCACTAATGAAATTTTTGTAAATATCATCTTTTATTTTTTCAATGTGCGGTTACTTTCAGTGCGCATGGATAAGAAAACGGCCGTAATGTCGTTTGTCAGTCATAAAATATCGGCGAGTAACGCGACGCAACACTATAAACATAAAATTTCAAAAAATTTTACCCAGCTCAAATCAGAGCATTATTGGGGTCCGGTTTTTCTTTTCGTAGTCATCATGTGTACAAATTTACTAAAAAAACTATTAAATTTAAACGCCATCTGTCATGTTAATATTAAAACATTATTAGAGATATTGGTTTTTTACTTTGAAAAATACTATTAGTTTCTGGGAATTTTGAGTCGATTATTAAAGTATAAGCGCACTCAAAAAAGGCTTCAAATTTTTTTATTTCAAATAATTTACTAGTTGCGAATTGTTTCCTGTGCACGTTATTGTTGAAGCCATTTTCTTTTCGTTTCTTAATTAACATTAATCGTTCACATATTTTTATGTCAGAAATGTTTGACTAAAGACATTTCCTAACCAAAAACCAAAAACATTAACCTCTAGGCTGTCAGAAAAACATCAAATAACTTTAACTACGCATTTTTTAATTTTAGAGAATTCAAAAAACAAACAAAAATCTAACTGTCGAAAAAATATCACCAAAAAATTATTTACATAACAGGCAAAAAAGTGTTTTTACTTCCTTTCTTTTAACTCGTGGCGTCTGCTTGCTTGTTTTCTTGACGAGAAAACTTTGGATCGATTTTTAACCCTTTTCCCGTTATCCAATCGAGCAGAAACTTTGCAAGCAGACTCGTGGCAACGATCAAGAAGATTTATGACAATTGGTTCACAGATGACAGCAAAATTCACAAATATATCAAAATCTTGATTAAATTGACTGACAAATGTTTTTAGAATTTAATCTTCAAAGCATGATGTGTCATATCAAAGCTCAAAACATCTGACATTTTAGAAATATATTAATTTCCTGTAAGTTTAGTGTTTTGTTATATGTTTTAATTCGTCTTTAATTGTTGTTATATTTTACAAAGAAAGGGAGTATAATAAAAACTTGGTTTTATATTTTACAAAGAAAGGGAGTATAATAAAAACTTGGTTTTTATGGGTTAGTTTTTTTTATCATTATACGACTTAAATTTGTTGAATTATTTACAGTTTAATAGAAAAACTGTACTTGCATTTCAATGTGAAACTGCAGTACGCAGTGCTCTTCGTATATATTACATACGAGTGCATACATATATACGGTAGCGTGTTCAAAATTCGGATTACTCTGTCCGCAGATTTGTACATATTCGTACATACATCCTCATATTTCTTTGAATAATAAATAACCTACCCTTATGGCAATTATTATATTATATTTGACGCTATTATTCTGTGGAAATTTTTTAGTTACCAGCAGTGATGACGTGAAAGGTAAGTCTTAATCTAAAAATTTTAGTTAAGGGCCAACGCATGTTTTTAGAATAATTCGTTGCAAAGTCATAGAAAAGTTTTATAAAAAAGGAGAAAAGTTACATTAAATAATTGATAATATGTATGTTTTACGTAATATAGACGAATTGATTTTATTTTATATTCAGTATCGTCATTTGAAGGGTATAGAAGACAAAATTCTCTAGTCTATTGATATAATTCAACCACATGTCTTTTAATATTTGTGTATATTTACGTATTTCAGATACAATGTAATGATTCACAGTGAAAAATACTTTCCATGATTTTATAAAATTTAAAAAACGCTGTGAACTTTTTACACCTAAAATTTTCTAACAATGTACACACCTGATTGATATAATTACAACAAACATTTTTGCAGCCGAACAATTCACATGTGAAGTTATTAAATTGATTGTCGGTTACCACAACAAATTGAGGAAAAGTATCGCTAAAGGTCAAGTTCAAGGACAGCCGCAAGGGAAAAATATACTACGCTTGGTAGGTACCTTGAGTCTTCAGTCGTGCTGGAGTCCACTACACCGACTGACCGAAGTTAGATCTATATATTTCTTCATTCTCTCTTCTGATTATTTTTCCTGGGTAAACACTGCTCAGCTAAGCTTTGACCAATTTAAATTGGCATAAAAGTACAGAGTAGGTAATATAAAAAAACATTATTCACATATATATATCTACATTATTTCAGGTATGGGATGAATCACTTCACAAAAAAGCACAAAAGTGGGCCGAAAATTTGGAAATGAGTCACAATCCTGATAGAACTGAAGGCAAGTCACTTTTTGTAAAATCAATGGATATTTAAATAATATATGAAAATAAATATTCTTAATTATGTTGCGCTATATTTTAGCCGAAATTTACTATCTAGCCATGACATGAACCGCCTTGTACTGCCATAATCTCGCTTACCAAAAAGCTGCTGGTCTTTTAATAATCAGTCGGAGATAGCCGGTTTATTTATTCTGATGTTATTATATACCTACAATTTTGTCTACATTTTTAACATCTTGTTAATTATTGTTTGTATTTGCTTGGCTCCGTACATATTTGGTTGGCTAAACAAGAAGTAAATAATCGAGTCCCTAGCTGTCTTTTCAAATCTCCACCCTATATTTCAATGTCATGTGTTTGTTTGCCGCGTTGTGAGTTATGCCACGTTTGGTGCAACATTCTGACATCTTAACTGTTTTTCACTGCTCAAAGATATCTGGCTCTCTTTCTAAGGCTTGTAGAACGTGCTCTACGCAAGCACTCCCAATTAATATGGGCAAAGCCTTTTTAAATCTGGAAGTACAATGTCACACTACGAATTTCAATTAAAAAATAATCATTCTTTTAAAATCGGTAGCATCCGTTTGCACTCTTTTGAAGTCATATTTCCTTCCGATACCAAATTAAACTTGCGCAACGCCCTTCTGGCTGACTAGCATTCACAATAGGACTCTCTCCTTCAGGAAGGACAATATATAACATTATCCATTTATCCGACAGAGCTTTTAACTAAGTACTCTGCTCTTCATGTTTCGGCAAAAACACCAAACCAAACTTTTGAAAACATCTGTAGTGCTGTGCCCAATCTTGGTGAGGTAATCTAACTGAGTTAATCGTCAGCTTATATAGATATAGGTCTTTAACTGGTCTTAAATGGGCACCATCAAGTTACGATCTGAAATTTATGTAATTAAATCTGTTATGTGTCAAACTCATGGTATCTAACTTTCCAAGTCCGATAAGTGACTCTCGCTTTTTTTTTCTACCTTATTGACCTTTCCCTTTTCCTTTACCACCTAGTTGCCTTGGCCACTACGAAAGATCCCCTGGAAGCTTTCTCGTTTATCACCTGAGCACTTATGTCAGTATTTGTGGACACCGCAAGGAAGACTTAAATCCTCATAAGTGGTGCCGGTAGGTGATGGGTGACGGGTGAATCTGTTTATTTCTCCTGATATGTATTTCTGTGGCAAACTGAGTATTGCACGGATCTTCAAATTTTGTCGAAATAAAATAAGTATTAGATTTATATTTGCTCAATTATTTTTAATTTAAATTATACAGTTATTCTTTTAACATTTTTATCTATTTTATGAGCTGGATTCGAATCATTGAGACCGTAGACATGTCAGCACAAACAGTGCCAGCAAATTCACAGTGTTTAGCGATTGGTGAATAATCGGGAGGCAAGCTGCGATCCTTTTAAATATATATAATTGACAACTAGATTATTTGCTTAGCCTTAGGGCGTTTTAGGACTGGAGAAAATTTATATCAAGAGTACTCTTCACAGCCTAATTCAAAATTTGATTGGAAGAAAGCCATGGATGGATGGTTTAATGAGTACAAAGATTACACCTTTCACCAGCTGAAAGAGAACGAACCTCCACCTGCCACTGGACATTATACGCAGGTATTATAATTGTGTTTTTCGTTTTTTTGTTACATTTATTATTTATTTTCGTACCGGATAAGGTGTAAAGATTAGGTTGCAAAAAATTATTAAGGCGACAATTTCTTTCATTAATTTTTTGAATCTATGCAAAACAAATTAAAGATTTTATCTTTAAAAACCCAATAATAATAATCATTTTAAATAATTAATTATTAATCTGCCAAAAAAATACCGCGGTTGGTACCATTGGGACACAAAATTAATGTTTTGTAATCTCTATTTTTTCTTACTTACTTAATTAAAATAGTACTTAATTATAAATGGTTACATAGCGAAACTGATAATCTCAGTTCCCCTAAATCTTAAAGTTAATTAATTATAAATTCTTATGCCTGTGGTAAATAAATAAAATTATAATAAATTAATTTTAAAAAAAAAATTCTATATATCTTTCTATGTGATTTATTTGATTTGATTTAAATTACAATTTCTTTTAAATAACAAACAACGAGAGTCTTATAAAATATAACAGTTATATACGTTCGTAAATAAAAAGATGGAGACGATGAAAATATTACTCTTTATTCAATGTGTTTCAAATAATCCTTCCATAATTAACAGTTAACATAAATTATATTTCATTATTTATTATGTCAATAAGAAAACAGTTAAATTTTGCGAAAGCAAAAACCTAATCTTGGAATATATTTAAATAAGGAATACGTGAACAAAAAATTTAATTAATAATAAGGGTCGATAAACAAACAACAAAATGAAAATGAAACAAATTAACTATCATTGGTAATGTATGTAAAGCAACTACAAAGCACCTAGAGTTAGTTTTGGTAACCCGAAAATAACCAACTTGATTAATGACCAACTTAAATTAATGTTTAAAAATTATTATATTTTTAATTAGAAAAAATGTATTTTTAAAATTAAATCCGTGTTTTTACTAATAAATATTATATTTTTGATAATTTTACTGAAAACTTACATATACCTAGGTACATTTACTGAAAACTTACATATAGGTAAACATGTGTTACCTCAAAACTGGAAGCTTGTCAAAATCTTATATGGATGCTAACTGTTTACTGTCATATTAACTTGGAGCAGCAGTAGATATTTAAACTATTATACCTATAATGAAGTCATTTATAATTAATGCAGTATTTATAGTAAGAAAAACATTAAAATGTAAATGAGATAACTGAAAGTTATATCTACCTACTTCTTCTTCTTCTTCTAACCCTTACCACATCATAATATATCTTAAAATAATTATAATTGAAAATGTATCTATTTAGGCGCGTGCAGTGAGTACATGGAAGCATGACTTTTGTAAACATAGCTACTAGCCGTAAACACGTAAAAATTACGGAACATAATAATAATTATGATAACGACCCTTGCGTGTAACGTGAGCCGCGCGCTGATTGACGTGTCACACTCGGGCGTCCGGGCTTCATTAGGGGCTAGTCACCATCAGTGTTGTTGTTGTTATTCCAGCCTAATTTCAGGGTGTTACGGACAGACAGATATTCTAAATTAGGAAAGTTGATGATATTTAGGAAAAAATCGAAATAAAATATTTGTCTTATAGAATATAATGATAAATTAACATATGAATAGTATTAAAAATTATGATAGTGTAACGCATCTGAGTGACGTCTGTCTGATGAATGAGAGTGACAGATGGCATGGAAGAAAGAGAGAGAGCGATTTTTTTAAAGCGAGAGGTGCTGTTTTGCGGGCTCTCTCATTTCGTAGCCACCGTGACGTGAATATTACTCATATTGTATTATAACTGAACTATTGTCACTTGTAAACCAATAAAATAACTGGAAATCGACAACGAGTTTCATTGGAATTCCGAACATCAAAGTTCTTTTCCACACACCCGAGAAAGAACATTCAACATAGGAATATTTTTTTTTGATATTTTTCAAAATATATGATCACGTAAAATTTAATCTTCAATATAAGGTCCTCATAGCATGAATAATTTTTTTTCATTTTCGAGAAGCTAACAGAACAATCTGACAATTACATATAAATATAAAATGAGACATTTACCTTCTTACAAGCTTCCACTTTCATTGATTAAATTTTCATTCAATTAAAATCCCACATAATATATATCAAATATGTTTCCTGAATATAAATCATTAAATGTTACTTCTTCTTCAAATGTAGCAAATTTATTTTGTGGTAACATAATTAAAATTGATTTGAATTAACTTTGTTTAAACCACTTATTTATTGAAAAAAATCAACATGTTTCAAAGCCAATGGCTTCTTCGTCAGGAAAACAAAAATAATATTTAAAAATCGAAGTATAGATCAAAATATTAAAAAGTTATATATGGAAAATGATAATATAAAGTACCTAATTAACATGAAAATAAATTTAAAAGATAACTATTTGCAAAAAGGACCTGATTATTTATAATATTCAATTTACTATTTACACTCTTTCTTATTTCCAAAATTTCTAATTAATCAAATTGTGATTCTGTATAATTTGTATGTAAATATTACATACAAATTATACAGAATTGGCTTTGAAACATGTTGATTTTTTCAATAAATAAGTTAATTTATATCAATTATCATTAAATGTTATTTTGAAAATACTTTCAATTTTAAATAATTAATCTCAATAGTGCTATAACGTATATTTTTATAATTTATAGTTAAACAAAGTTAATTTATATCAATTATCATTAAATTTTATTTTGAAAATACTTTCAATTTTAAATAATTAATCTCAATAGTGCTATAACGTATATTTTTATAATTTATAGTTTGTTTGGCACAACACAATGTACATTGGGTGCGGAGCTACATACTATGTTAAACCTGCAGGAATATATAATAAGCTCTACGTGTGCAATTACGGACCAGGGTAATAAAGATTTCAAATTCGTTTATTTTGTCGATTCAAATAAATAAATTTATTACAATACACAGCGATTTTTTCATATATGATTTGTAATAAATATTATAATATGGTGATTCATTAACATACTCCTGTATTACGACAATGATTATAATAAACAAAAGTATTAATAGAATATAAATTACCACTTTTGACAAGTCGTGACTCAATAACATGATGATATTAATGCCTTTCTTTAACGAGTGTATTTGAAATAAAAAGTATTTGACTGATATTGAGCATGCTCAATATCAGTCACTTTATAAATTAAAAAAATAATCGGTACTTTAACTTTTAACTCAGGAGACGTTGTCTTATATTTTTATGGCACAAGCTTTTGACCGATTATATCGAAAAATAATAAAAATATTATTTTTGCATCTACAATCTATCTACCTACCTTCAATTTAAAAAAAACTAACATTACTTGATATTATTAGACTATTATATTATTACACCTATATACATTTTACAAATTATGTATTAATAAAAACTATTTGGCATTATGCAATAGCTGTAGCACAGACCGAAGTATTATGACTCTCAGTATCACTAGTTTTCTTTATTTAATTAACTGTTTTTAAAAAAATAAAATGCCGTTACAACATATAGTAGGTATATATTATGTGGGGTATAAAAATAAAAACAGCATCCAATAAAAACTGAATTGCAGTCATCGAGAATTACTAATATATAATGTACTGAATTCGAGATTTTGTAGTTAGCAAAGCCTATAAATTTTTAGGAAACATGATTTTGGAAGAGATAGATACATTAAATCTAGAATTCAGTACATCTTAAATAAGTTATTCTCGGTGACTGAATTCAAAACGTTTTTTAATTTTTTTCGGATATTGCTGCCTTTGCTTTTATACCCCACATATATGACTCATAACAGGCATTGGAGATGTTCATTTTATTCGCTTAAGGCCAAAAATAAACTGATTAGAGATTTATAAAACTATTTTATAGTTGATGTTAGGGATGGGTCGTCGACGTATTTACCGTCGACGAAACGAGACCGTCCACGTCCATCCATCGACGAGACGATCAACTAGTTGAATTCGTCAACTAGTTGACGCGTCAACTTCGTTACGGGGACGTCGCGGACGTTCTATCTAAACATCGGGACGAAGGTCAACTGTCTACGGTTCGACGCGACGCTGCTCGACGGCTCAATCGTTGGCTATTTTTATTACGTTAATTTTTAAAATTTAAAGAAGTTCGTAGGAATATAGTTTCGGGGATAGTAAAACCGCTACTTGTACTCATATGTAAAAAGTAATATTTTATTATTTATTTGTTTACGCACATTATAGTCTTTTACATATTGTTTTATACACTTCTTTCTATATATAATAAAGAAAGAAGTAGGTATACACAACAATATCAGATGTAAGCAGTAAAATATTAGTTCAATAAAAAATAAAATAATTAAACAGAATTGTTATATTTTATACAGCGCAAAATTGGGAATTCACCGAAACGTCGCACGTGCACATCGCACAAATCAAGTAAAAAATAATAGATAATAGCTTATTAAGCCTATCTCGCCCTACGCATGCATTCAAATTTCAAGTCTCTGTCAGTTAATTTCAAGTCTCTGTCAAGTCTCAATAGTTCATGTACACAGATCTGTACTCTATGATCTACAAGTCGACAGCGAGAGATGAGAGAGAAATAAACGGAGACGTTTTGTCTTGCTCTCGCTCGTTGCTTTGTATTACGTTGAATCTTGAATCGTCCACCGACCACGGCGTCCGCCATCCACCGTCTACGAATTCAACTAGTCCATGCGATGAACGTAAACCGTCGACGCGTCGATGCAACGTTAACGGTTGATTTCAACTAGTCCGTCCATTCAACGCCCATCCCTAGTTGATGTTCTTGTACATTTATCGATGTAAATACTGCCCTTGAATTATCCAAATTTATTTAGACGTCATAGATTCTAGAGATTTCTATATACATACATAGTAATTTTTTTTATAAATCTTTCACTTTTCAAGAGATTTTATGATAATATTATTATTTTATCTATCATATTGTGTTTTTCAGTGGAAATTTTGTGGGACAATATCCATACGAGGAAGGGTCGGGCTGTACCAATTTATGCTGCACTGCAGATCATAAAAAAACATTTGGAAATAAATGCTAACAAAATATTACCCGAATAAATTTTGAGAAAACATCGTCATCATTATTGCCCATTATCGATCCATTGCATAAATAAAATCTTCCCATGACTGTGCTGCCATGTTGACTCTCATTAACTACCACGAATGCAATATACAAAACAATTCAATGGGGAAATTACGAAAAGAAAAGACGATTTCTCTAATATAATATGTCGCAAGATGGCCATGCTCAACTAATGAAACTACCAAATTCAGAAACCTATAATTAAAAGGCAAAGGATGGCAGTATTTTAAAAGGAAAACATTTGATTGATATCCGTGGTAATCCTCTCAAAGCATTTGTACATACTCCAAGTATGCGTCCAAAATCTGAGGCTAAGGAACTGAATAACGAGAGCCAAGTCAGGCCTAGGAATGATTAATCAGTAATATTTTTTATTCAAAAATGGTTCAATAAATTTAATTTATTAAGGAAAAAATTAATTGTTATACATATATGTGCATACCTGATTGCTTTAGGTTATTTAAATAATTTCTTTGGAAATATTAAAATTGTATACAGCCAAATTTTTTTTATATATTGATAACAATCGACTCTATTTTTTACAGATGGCAATTTCTTGCAACCATATTTTTCATTTTTATTACTAGCAACTTATTAAGCATTTACAGAACAAAAATACGCTAATTTTTTTTGGATTCCTTTTTGAGACGTCACCGCTTCAGTTTCAGAATTGATTTACCAGCGAACAAAGAAAGGATTATAATTTAAAATTAGTGATTAAATGAAATAAATACAAAAAAATATTTATATCTTGTTTTTATTTTTAACATTATGTAAGCGTGTTTACAGAAAAATACCATAAATTCTGCCGAATTCTAAAAAGCAATATTGCTATTTCTGTATCTTGACAGTTATTGTATAACATTGTAATGCCGCCAATGTTGAAGTTTTAAGTTTGACAGGTTTGAAATTAATGAATTTAATCAATTAGTAGAATTCTATCAATGTACATATGGTAACAAGCAGAGTATACCTACATTCAAATAATCTATAAACAGTTGGCATCACAGGATTTGTACATAATACCATCCGTAAATACACTGCCGTATGCAGGTATTATGTATATATTAATGCTTTATACTTTGATTTTCTCTGATTTTTCTAAAAAACTAGAAGCCATATTAGTCGAGAAGTCGATTTATAAACATACTATAACAGAGCTAGCCCACAATACATTGGGAGGTTATACCTTTTAAAAATAAGAGTCAAAAATGTTAAGGCTGCATGTGCCTATACTTAACCATTTCAGAAAAATAAGCCTTTTAGTAAAGTCAAAGTCACGGAGGGGTTTTGGATTTATTGAATTTATCTAATTGATTTAAAACGATATATTTAATTTAAAAAATAAAATGCCGTTGAACTTCAACCAGACTATTTTAAAGGTCCAGAATAATAATAATTTGCCAATTTGTTAATACAGATTAAGTACATAAATGTTAAAAGTCAAAAATTATTTTGTAAAATCCTCGTACAATAATATTTTTCACCATATTTCGATAACCATATTGGAAAATATACTGATAATTATTGTATAACTCTTTTAAATATTTAAACTTTTAAAAATTCCCAAATTATTTCTGCGTATGAAGTGCTTTATCCTGTTTACCTATTTTCTTATGCTACCTCGGCAAAGTAAACAAAATTCACATTTATTCTAAAAATTTGTTTAAATTAAAAATAAAATAAAATAATTGATTAACAATATTTTAACCGGTGACACACTAATGTGATTGCATGTATGTTTGTCAAATTACTTTTCGTGATTCGATGAGTAACCATCGGTACTAGACAATAGTTATATCTTATTTACCAATCATCGTTACAGTCAGATATCAATCCCAAATAACTGTACCGAAAATAACCGGTTAAAATAACGGTTTGACCATCACTGATCTGTAGGTACAACCACTCTGTCGCCGGCAACGAAGGTAAAAACTTAATTTCAGAATGAAGACTTCAACACGCACACGTTCACCAATTTGAAGACTTCAAAGTGTGCGCTTCATTTGTAGTAGTTACCGAAATATTACGCACTTAATCTATATCAAAGAACTACGTAAAGTGAGCTACTTTTAGTACTACAAAATTATGCATGTGGCTAAAAAGTGTCGTCTACTAAAGAACTACAAGAAGTACTACCTACTTCAAAACTGTAGGTACTACAAACCAGGGATGGGTTTTTTCAGCCACCAGAAAATTTTCGAAATCATGAAGGGGAGTGTTTTCAGTTTCCAAAATTTTCTTCATTCAACCGTCAAAACAATCGGCCGTTTTATCCACATCAAATCCTCCAAAAATTATTTCGGACGGGGGGGGGGGAGATTTCAATAAGTTATTTTTAGTTACATCAACTACTCAAAATAATTGAATAGGTCGTTTTATCTCCATCGTGTATGTGTTTAAAGTGTGAAGTTTGACGTGTGCACTTTGATGCGTGAAATGTCACCGGCCATGCCATAGCAATCGCGATTGATATTTCTGTACTCAACACCACATCTGTATATTATTCCATAAATACCACAGTTAACCGTGAGTATCATTTGCACCCTGAATCCACTCATCTTGTAGCACTCATCTCACATATACCACACACGCAACACTCACGTCACATGCCGATACGAGAAGGTGCCTCTGGACGGGTTGGCATTTTCTTCAAAATACACGCCAACCCGTCAAAGTGTCATCATTTAGGCTGGGTCTAATTTTGGTGCAGATTGCGCCTGCTGAAGAGAAAGTTCCCTCCGATTCTACACAAGTTGGCTGAGTGTTGTGCTGCCTTTATTAAATCGTGCGGTATGTTGCTTGAGAGGGGCTTGAGAAAAATTTGTAGTATTTTTTGGTTACTTTATAATTAAACTGCATGTTTATTAAATGCTAATTGTAAATATTTCCCTCGAAGCTTTTCTTTATTTAAGTAGGTATATCCATTTACTGCTGCTTTTATTAAATCATTGAGAAGATTTTTAAAAATTTCTAGGTTAACAAACCTTGAAACAAAGACTCTCCCATAGGTACCATCCTCCACAGATATCGACACATAATATAATAGTTAAATATAATTATATTTAAAAGTAAATATATTTCTTATTTACCGAAATAATTATTGAAAGATGATATAGACCAATTTTTAATCTATACTTATAATTCCGTTCTAATAATAATTTTGAATTAAACGATGGACACACTTTGCTAGATTGTACAGTGAGTAGGTATCAGCAACTTGGATGCGTTCTTAGAATTTGCAGTAACCATTATGAACCATGAATAACTCTGGGTAATCGATACTAATTGGAACGAAAAATTAGCAGAGTGCACCCTACCCGGAGTCGGAACGAAAAATGCACAAATGAATATTCGTAGATATAAAATTTCGTCGCAAATCGAAATTTTGTATAAATACAATAATATTTAATATAGAACCTGTATGTCTACCAGATTATTTTTGACACTTCATATTACAATAAATTATGCAGTATTTGTTTTTTATAAAACTTTACCCAAAAATCAATTACAATAACTTATATAATAAGAAAATCTAATGTGTGTCTTTATAATACACATTAGATTTTCTTGAATTACACCGGTACAAGATAGATTTTTTTTTATTAGGTACCTAAATCATGTCCCTTAACAAACTACTAAGTCAATGATATAATAATATGTCAATGAATGAAATCAATTCTATTCATTATTATTAACAGCATTTTGGACTGTCGCGGACTAATTCATACGGTTTCACAAACAACAGAAGATACCTTCTGGTTTGAGTCTTCTGGGGTATTATGCCGTGTTATTACGACCTTTCTGGCCGACGTTTCGGATCCTAATGCGGGGTCCATCACAATGGGATCCGAAAGGTCGCAATAACACGGCATAATACCCCAGAAGACCCAAACCAGAAGATTCTGAGTGGCCGTGAAAACCTAAGAACATTCTCAACAGTAGATACCAATGGCGTGCAGCGCATACAAGCAAAAAAGCTGTGCATTAGTAAAGATTCTGGGAAACAAATATTAATTAAATAATCCCTACATTAAGAAAAAGTTCATTTAAAATTCTAGCCGTAATTCGTCCTACGGCTAGAAGTTTTATTTCTGACGTTTCTGTTTAACGTGACTTATATGTTTTATTCCGATTTAAAATTATAGCCGTAATTCGTCCTACGGCTAGAAGTTTTATTTCCGACTTTTCTGTACCTAACTTCATGTCGATTCTTCATTTATCTCGCCCAACAAAGATGTTCCAAAGATATAGTCAAGTCGAGAAAAAAAACGCGTATTTTTAATGCTGCGAGTTTTGTGTAAGTAAATTGAGCGTACCTCTTCGAAAGGTCCTATTCCAGGTGAGAACTACGCGCACGTCATTGCAGAAATGTTATTTTTTACAAATTTCACCCAAAACTTTCGGTGTAAATTCTATTTGTCTTTTCTATGGTGACTTTAAATACCATCTGTCATATCATACTGATATCATAAAATATTTGATTTATTTATGTGAAAAGAAACAAACTGAAATTAGTATTGTTACCGATTTAATTATATATAAATCGTCTTCGAAATACATTGAATTTTTTTTCCTATCTATACCTATAAAACTCAATGTCTGTCTGTTTGTCTGTCTGTCTGTTCTCTATACAAATCCACATCGTTTGACCGATCGGACACAAAATTTGGAAACTTTTCCCCCTCTTCGCTTACCCCTTCCCCTCCCCCTGACATATTTTCAATGCAAATCTGTACCGTTTGACCGATCGGACTCAAAATTTGGAAACTTATTCTTTAAGACTCGCGGGTAACATAGGCAATATTTCTTCCCTATTCGCTTACCCCTTCTCCTCCCCCTGACATATTTTCGTTGCCGATCTGTATTTGACCGATCGGACTCAAAATTTGGAAACATATTCTTATGGACTCGGCGGGTAATATTAGGTCCTTACATATGAAATTGACTTTTGCCGTACTGGCAAATTTGATCTCAAATATCTTCTCTTTGGTTAGGAATTCCAAATCCAAATTTATACAGCTATTTACTCATGTATTTGTGTTTTGAAAATTATAATTCATTTGTTTTTTCCTCAATTGTTTTTTTCTTTGCGTCACTCAGTTTACAAAATGAAAAACTTTAAATATCGCGTTATTTACGAGTACGAGTTCCACCGTGGCACCAGTGCTGCAGAAACGGCTCGAAGGATTAATGATGTGTATGGCGACGGTGCCGCAAAAGAAAACAAAGTACGTTTTTGGTTCCAACGTTTTCGTTCTGGAAATTTCGACCTGCAGAACAAGCCCCGTGGACAGCCGGAGACCAAAGTTGATAATGATGAATTGAAGGCTATTGTGGAAGCGGATCCATCGCAAACCACATCCGAGTTAGCTGCAGACTGCGGTGTTAGTGATAAAACTGTTTTAATCCACTTGAAGCAAATTGGTAAGGTGAAAAAGCTTGAAAGGTGGGTACCTCACGAATTGAGTGAAGAAAATCAACAAACGCGCGTTGACTGCTGCGTTGCATTACTCAACCGGCACAATAATGAAGGGATTTTAAATCGAATCATTACCTGTGATGAAAAGTGGATCCTGTACGATAATCGGAAGCGCTCATCGCAATGGCTGAACCCTGCCGAACCAGCCAAACCATGCCCCAAGCGAAAATTGACTCCAAAAAAGTTACTTGTGAGCGTTTGGTGGACTAGTGCTGGTGTCGTTCACTACAGCTTTCTTAAATCTGGCCAGACGATTACGGCAGATGTCTATTGTCAGCAACTGCAAACCATGATGGAAAAGCTAGCTGCTAAACAACCGAGGCTGGTTAATCGCTCTAGGCCACTGCTGCTTCATGATAACGCTAGACCACACACTGCACAACAGACGGCTACCAAATTAGAGGAGCTTCAATTGGAATGTCTAAGACATCCACCGTACTCTCCGGACCTTGCCCCAACAGATTACCATTTTTTTCGAAATTTGGATAACTTCTTGCAAAGGAAAAAATTCAACTCCGATGGGGCAGTCCAAACCGCCTTCAAAGATTTTATTGATTCCCGTCCGAATGGTTTTTTTAGTAAAAGGATCGATGAATTACCTATGAGATGGCAAAAGTGCATAGATAGCAATGGTACATACTTTGATTAAATAAATATATTATAATTAAAAAAATCGGCTTTATGTTCCTCCCATACTCAACGCCAATTTCATATGTAAGGACCTAATATATGTGACATTTTCCTCCCTATTCTTTTAACCCTTCCCCTCCCCTGATATATTTTCGATGCAAATCTATACCGTTCGAATCGAAACTTTGTTTACCCTCACAAATTTATTTTATACTTAATCCTTAACCCGTGCAACGCCGGGTATGAATATCTAGTACCTATGTAAAATATTTATTTATTTAGGAAATATTTTTCACAATACTTCTTTTATAGTGCAGTTATTTTTGTAGATTGAAGCTACTCAAAATAGTTCATTATATACAGTTAAAAAAATACCAAAAACTAAGACAACACATGGACAGAAAAATTACTCATACATAGGGCCTAAAATATTTAACATATTTAAAACAGACTTCCCGGAAATCAGAATATACTCAATTAATAAAATAAAAGCTTTAGCAAACAACTGGCTTACCTCTAAAGGTAGAACAGCAACTGAAAATGTATTTACTGTAATTGCATAATAATGTCTTCAAATAAAAATATATACCTATATAAATTAATTAATTAATTAAGGAAAATAAAAAATAATCTTAAACAAAACTTTAACCCTTTTTACATAAAACAATTATTCTACACATATTTACACTTGGACTTATGACTAACTCAACTTTCACTAACATTCCACTTGATACTCTGTAGATACATAATAACTACCTTATGAAAATAAATACTACTGACGAACTCGAAAAAATATTATAATTGTGTTCTATAACGCCACTCTGGGACAGGCGTAGCCTAGTAGAGTGGCATAATCCACAAATTAAACAAAACAAAAAAATTTGTAATTTATCTTATGTTTTATTGTTAAATTAGTATTAAGTGTCTTTATTTGTAAACAAGGATTTTTTTTTAATAAATAAAAAAAAAATAAAAAAAAGTTTTAAAATGTATTTACCCTTATAGATATAAGCGTATATATATATATTTTTAATATAGGTATATAGTCGGCCACAGCATAACCTAAGTTTATACCTACTGCACACCACTGGTAGATACCTATCACAAACGAGACAACACAAGTGTTTTTGTACCCATAGAAGTGACTGTTACGGACAGGACATTGCCTGCGCCTACCGTCAGGCAACCGAACTTTCAAGCTCTGTGGTTGACGTAATCACGTCATATAAATGATAGAAATTTCTGATGTGAATGAAGCAGAGCAAAGGCCCCTTTCAGGGCCAACGCCGATCGCCGTGCCCCGGTTGAGGATGGGTACCGTGCCGAGGACAGCGCGCGAGTTCTCGGCCGCGGTGGTTGTCCTTATACGTGTCTCGGCGTCAGGCGGCGGCACCCGGGAGAGGGGATGAGCGAATGCGGAGCCTCAGCTCCATGAGAACGCATCCCGCTGATGACAATGGAAATGCGTTAGAGTGCATGATCTGAAATGTGTATGTTTTTACTGAAAATATTATATGAAAATATTAATGTTCAGATTTTTTAACATTTCAGAGCTCTCTAATATGATGGAAATTAATGGTTTTTTGATTTCAGATGGACCTGAATCATAATTCTATGTAATAAAATACCGAATTTTCATTGTTTTAATAAAAAGAGCGGGCGGGAGATGTTTTTATTTGCGCACAAGGCGCACTTTGTACCCTATTATTATCATATTTGCCAGATAAGCAACATTAAAGTTGTCTCAACACTTATAAAAGATAAGTAGTAGAGTCACACACATGCACACACTCTGTAAGACATAAAAAGTTGTCTACAGATGACACAATAAATGATTGACTGTATGGCATAACAGATTGCCAACAGATCATTGGTAAAAAAACATACATTTTTTATGGCAAGGAAAAATCTAAATACTTTTTTAAATACATTATTAATGAGTGAATCACAATCACATTAATATGGAAACATAAGTCTGACACCACCAACACAAAACCAGCCGCCGCTTATGAGCGACACACTGGGCTGGGTTTTTTCCATACAAATGCTCATGTAAACACACAAACCGGAATAACTTCCGTCAAAGGTGTCCGATTTTGATAATTCTTTTTGTATAATGATCAGTGGATCAAGACCTATCTAGAGAATATACACACTCATATGTGCAAATAATTTTGAATAAATTACAAAATTAGTTTTTTGTTGAAAAGTTTAAAAATTCATAACTATAGTAAGCTGCGACTTACAATAAAGTGTGATATATCAACAGATGCGCTGCGACGCACTCTATATAATAGACACAAAAAACTAAACCTAAAAGTTAATTTGGATTTTTAAGAGATTTAATTGTTGAAATTTCATAGCCCGCCGGGCCAGAAAATGAGATATATTTTAACTGTTGCTTTAATAATAATGTCTCAAGGTTGCCACGCAATATGTCAGACTGTTTATTGAGACGCAGTCAATGTAATGACATATATGTAAATCCTCCGGGGGAGGTGCGTTTAATTTAATAATTAAAAAACTGTAATATATGTAGTAGAAATAAGCGGCCGAAACGCGCCATTTGTATGCAAACTGTAACTTGTTTTAATTGGCTTCGAGGCCGGGGCCTCCTGGTCCCGGCCGAGGGTATAAATATCGCATTCAAGGCGGACCGGCCTTCAGTCTGGTTTAAAACGCCGTGGCAAACCCTTCACGTGTGTTTCATTTACTCACCCGACTACCTCCTACGATTTTGCTGCCTGCTGACATCGCTCGCTCTCAAGCTCGAGCCGAACTACGTCATCAAGATCTGCTGTTGCTGCCTGCTAACGCCGAGCGCTCTCGCTTCACGCCCGGTACTTGCTATCGGCGGCGATCGCCTTGCGGTGTGCTGACACGGAGCGGACATTCACGCTCGGTACCTACTGCTTCTGCGGTGTGCTGACTCTGAGCGGACGTTCACGCTCGGTACCTACCGCTTCTGCGGAGTGCTGATTGCTGGCGCGGATTTTGCCAAGCTAAGTATTTCTTCGCAGTTCAACCGTCTTTTTTAAGACGATTATTCTTGACGACCTCGTCGAGTTTAGACATTTTGCTCGAAGCAAATTCTTTTGCTGTCGCCTCTGGTGCACATTCCCGTGTACTAATATCGCTCTTTTTCCAGCTGCTCACACGGTGCGCCCGTGCTGTATGAGACATCCCGAAGGCTTCTGAAGCGGAATCAGCGGACCGCACCTTTGTTGCCTGTTCTGTGCGGAACAGTGACTACACTGTAAATTCGCCAGTAACTTGGTAACGAGTTGAATTTTAGAATATTTTTGAGCTTGTCCAAATTTTTCAAGAACACAGTACTGGATTTTATCCCAGGGGGACATCATTCTCACATCAGTCTCACACATGTAGAACTTACTATTTCACAACTATTTTAATTTTCATCATTAAATCCCTCTGCCGAATGCTATCCTGATAAAAGAAGGAGGGAAAGTTAAATCGGTGCTTCTTATTTGATAAGACTATCAACCTCGAATTTCAAGAACTTCTGCCATGCTCAAAGCAGGGCATTACTGGGGCCCAGTTTTTCTTTTCCCAGTCATCTGTGCGTAAACTTTTTCTAAAATTATTATTCAATTAAAACACAAATAAATAATATGTCGGGTATTATTAATTTTATTACCTTTAAAAATACTACATTCTGTTGACTTTAAATCGATCACTAGACAAAACCATTCAAATGTCATTAAAGTATTTTAACAGTAGTGAGTCATTATTTTTGAAGAGATTTTCTTTGACTTTTTTAATTAATATGAATCGTTCTTATAGGTTTAAAAGTTTTCTACCAGACATATTCATTCAAAAACAAAACATTTTTATATCTATGCAAATATCCAATGCCTAAATTTTTTTTCAATTACATTTAATTTGTGCAGTTGATCATTATCGATGATCCATCCAGTCATCAAAATATTTAAAGTACCTAGCTAAGTGAATGGTTTTCTATACACATAATTTTTTAAATATTTATTGTCTTTGTAAAAGTATCTAACTACATAAAATTTATGATTTTTGCATGACCATTGTAGGTAAAGGTAAAGTTTTAATGATGATTATATTTTTTATTATTAATATTTAAAGCATTAACTTTGTGGTTAGACATTATAACAGACTATTAGTTAAATTAGTAAAAACCACTACCAATTGAACGAAGGGCTGTATGGAAAATTTAGCTTTCATAAAAGATTTGGTAACTCCCTCTCCCTAGTAGATTCCTGATCGTTTTGTAGGCAAGGTAGTGCGTGCTAGTCTTTGACAAGATTAACACGCGTGTGATAAATATTGGTGAAAGTTTAATGGTATTGTAACAGGTTGTGGTGTATAATGTTGCGAACATAGTAGTGTAGTGTTTGTCCTGACGAAGAGACGGGTACGTCTCGAAACTGGTAGACCTAAAATCTGGTAGTGGTTTAACTAATTTAACTAACACTCTGTTACTAAGTAGTTTATCTAAATATTTTTCATTTAAATTTCAAACAAACCCAAGTAGATATATAAAGAAGTATTATTTTTTAAATATAAACTAATCATTGACATTACAGCTAATCATTGACGCAATCGCAAAAATATTTTTAAATTAGTTTTATTATTTACAATTTGATAGAAAAACTGGACTTAATGCTAAAATTTCAATGTGAACAGCAATACAATGCTCTTCGCATACATACATACACATACCATACGTAGGTAAGTACATAGATATATGTATACTGTTGGTTGTTCAACATTTGGATTATTCAGTCCGCGGCTTCGTACCTACACATAATCTAATATTTTCTTGAATAATACGTATCCCTTGCTGGGTATGGCTATTATTATATTATATCTGACATTATTATTCTGTGGGAATTCTTTAGTAGCCAGCAGTGAAATCATAAAAGGCAAGTCTTAGCAAAACTTTTAACATAAATAATGTAAAAAATTATCTTTCAGTTAATATAAAATCAAATTCAATATGGTGTAATACCAGTCGAAATAATTATTAATTACACTGATCAATATTAATTTATTGCTAATTATATAACAGCGATTTCCAATTAAGTTTGTGGGAGGTACTGACTCTGAATATGGAATCGCTTTTGCTAGATTTATGAGGTTTGGTATCAAAAGAATTTATTTGTTAAAAAAACATTAAAATCATATCGTAAGTTTAACTGAAAATGAAAAAAATATTAACTTATTGATTGGTATGTATGTACATAAAATGTATAATAATAAACTAATAAACATGGTGTCTCATAGTTAGAAGCAAAAACTTTACACATGTGTTCCTGCCTTGATAATGAGTCAAAAATGTTCAAGCAACCATGTCCTAATATAAATAGTTATGGAGATATGCAATATCAAAATTTGCATTTTTTTTTCAATATTTCTAACTTACTTTTGCAAAAAGTTGAACTATCATTACAGTAACTTATATCGACTATAAAAAATTTCATTAGCTTTGATACAAGTCGAATAAAATGATAAAACCCTTGCAATAACTGAAAATATAATTATTTTACAAGATTTTTCTCATTCAGTTGTATAGAAGCGAATAAGTTTTTCATAGTCGATATAAATTGTTGTAATGATAGTTCAACTTTTTGCAAAAAAATGTCAGAAATATTGAAAAAATGTAAACTTTGATATTGCAAATCTCCATAAATATTGATATTAGGTCATGGTTGCTTGAACATTTTTGACTCATTGTCAAGACAGGAATCCACCTGTAAAGTTTTTACTACTAGCTATGAGACACACTGTACTCAAGGTAACGTGTATCTTTTTACCATTTTCATGTCTTTAAATCCCTGATACCTCACTAAAATGAACTACTTTTACAGCTGAGAGCTTCACATGTGAAGTTATTAAAATGATTGTTGATTATCACAACAAATTGAGGAAAAATGTCGCTAACGGAAAAGTAAAAGGACAACCGCAAGGAAAAAATATACTACGTTTGGTAGGTACCTACAATTAAGCTTTGTTCATGCTAGTGTTGACGTCCTGATAGAATGTAGTAAGCGTATAATCTATAATTTCTTATTTGTTGTTGGGGTGTTCTGATGAAAAGAGGCTGTTGGACTAAATGGAATTCAGTCAGCATAAATTTGAACCAGATTTTTTTTGCTTGTATTTTTACTTGTATCAATAATTTTTAAAGTTCGATATAAATTTATTTCATGATAGATTAACGTTTTACAAAAGGTAAAGCAGAATTATTGAAAAAACAGTACAAACTTTGATGTCGCTTTTCTTCTTTACTGTTGACACTTCACCCTAAGTGTAAATAATATTTTCTATTCAAGTTGAAGGGTGAAGAAGACTCATCCGAAGTTTGTACTAATAGCTACGAGACACCCTGTATAGTTGTACATACTGGTATACGTATATAAAATTGAATGCATGCCTATTCATCTATTTTTTACAAATTTATACACCCTTTGAAAAATCTTAAACAACATTTTTTTAATTATTCATATGCTCCTGCGCGAAACAAAAAATCTTTAATCTTCCACCATCTCAGATTTCAAATCATTTTGCAACTCTATTAATATTACAACTGAAGTCCATATTATATGTGGGGTATAAAAGCAAAGAGCAATATCCAAAAAAAATTGAATGCAGTCATCGAGGATTATTAATTTTGTATGCACTGAATTCATATGTTTTAGGAAATATAGTGTATAAATTTATAGAAAACATGATTTTGGAAGGGATAGATACATAAAATCTATAATTCAGTACACTCTAAATTAGTAATCCTCTGTGACTCAAATCAAAACATTTTTTAAATTTCTTGGATATTTATTTATTTATTTATTTGTTTATGCCCATTAGAATATAATATAAATTTCAAAAAGCACATACATTAAACAATATCTGTATAGCACCAAAACGTGACTATAAAAATTAAAATATAAAGTAAAGAGCAGCAATGTGTGTAGGTTTTTACATAAAAAATATAACATAAAATTAAAATGAATATACATTAAACAATATAAGTTATAAGTAGCAAAATATAAAAGTATCAGGAATAGCACCAAAACATGAGTATAAAATTTAAAAATATAAAGTAAAGAGCAGCAATGCGTGTAGGCTTTTACATAAAAAATATTTCATAAAATTAAAAAGAACATACATTAAACAATATTAGTTATACGTAGCAAAATATAAAAAGTTTCAGGAATAGCACCAAAACATGAGTATAGAAATTAAAAATATAAAGTACAGAGCAGCAATGTGTATGAAAAATATATATTGCTGCCTTTATTTTTATACCCCACATATATACTAAGCACAGAATATTTTTGAACGGTATAAAATTATAGTAATATGATAATATAGATGAAAAATACTATACGGATAGGTATTTTACATTTTAACATCTACATTTTTTTTACAGTACATTTAACGTCGGGATTATATCTTAATTATCTTTAGGATAGAAGCGAGGTCATCATACGTGCATTCTGCATTTCAAACGTTTTACTAACATATATAAATACATATTATTGCGTTTTACAAATTGAATATGATCGCGGGAAATAGGCATTCCGTCCGGTTATGCAATGTTAACTTCCAACGTAGCATAATGAGATCTTATTACCGGTGCTAGACTCTCGAGGTTAGTCACGTGATTGTTGTATAAATGGAATAGTGAAGGGGATTGAAGAATGAGATACACTCGCGATACAGGTAGTTGTATGTAACTGGGATCAAATGACGGGGTGCGTGTTCTCGGTCCAGGGGATGAACGGGACTGCGGAGACACTCTGGGTGGGTCTAAGTAGAATTGCGCAAAGCCTCCACACAGTTAAAATGTGTTCAGTCAAGCAAAGGTGAAGCATTTCGAATCGGACCAGAGCGTCGTGCCTCAAACACAGCCGGAGGGAAGAAGCCCCTACGTTCTTTCACTCCCTTGGCCCGACGAGCTCGAATTCCGGATATGAATGTTCATGAATGTCAGCTAAAAGACTCAGGTAGCCGTACCTCAATCGAAACCTTCGTTCGGGACCTCATCAACGTACGAGACAGGACGTTCCGCATGGACGAGCAACTATGAGAAGCAAATGAAGGGGATTGAAGAAAGAGATACACTCGCGATACAGATAGTTGTATGTAACTGGGATCAAATGACGGGGTGCGTGTTCTCGATCCAGGGGATGAACGGGACTGCGGGGACACTCTGGGTGGGTCTAAGTAGAATTGCGCAAAGCCTCCACACAGTTAAAATGTGTTCAGTCAAGCAAAGGTGAAGCATTTCGAATCGGACCAGAGCGTCGTGCCTCAAACACAGCCGGAGGGAAGAAGCCCTACGTTCTTTCACTCCCCTTGGCTCGACGAGCTCGGGCTCTGGTTATGAATGTATGTGAATGTAATAACTCCGTACTCAAGGACGAGATAGGACGTTCCTCATGAACGAGAAATTATAAGATGCAGGTAGCAGTTCGACAGTCAATACTTATGCTCGGGGCCGCTTTAATGAACGAGATCTGTTAGCAGTTTAACAATCAATTTTTATGATCGGGACCGCATTCAGGCGCGCGATGGCATTACTAACACCATCATTCTCATCAGTCACCACCTTTTCTAACTTGCTGTATACAGAGACCTTCGGGGTTCTCTCTTCCCGGCCAGCGAGAAACATATCAGGAACTACACAATCAACTGTAATAATCATGCTGTTTTACCATCATTTAATATCTCTAGTCAATAAGACTACACCGTGGGATCAATCACATCAACTATATTTGGCGATGCTAACATGGCTCTGACTGACGCGCTCAAGGGAGAGTCTTTTCCAGTCACCCAGTTAGTTCATTCAGCCCTTTAATCAGCAGTAAACATCATAATAATCCGGCTCATGTAGCCGCAACGTGGGATCCTCATCATAATACACCAGTCAATTTGACTGCCCCGCGGGATAATATACAAACCTTAATATCAGACGCGGGATTTCTTCCTGATATGTTTGTCGCCGGGAAGCGAGGACTTCGGGGGATTCCAGCAGGAGCAATAGAGTCTCGGCTTGATCTTGGTCTGCAGCTTAGTGTGGGAGGTTATGTCTAAACAGGAGTTAACCACCGGATGCGGCGATGCTCTGGGGCCGCATCCCCCTCCCCCCTACAGGGGGGGGGGGCATCTAGAATCCACGTTTGAACAGAAGTGGTTAGACACTTCTTAAATTTCACTTACAAATCTGTATCTTCCATTCCCTTAGAATCTCGGGCTGCGATAATGTCAGACAAAGCTTGCCCTGAGCCTCTGTTGCGCCTAGTTGTTGTGAATATATATATGTTTGTCTTCCCCTACTATGTACTATGAACAGATTGAGCAGATCGGACAACGTGGGATGCGCTATTGGTAGGTTTCTTACTTGTGTTTTGAATATAACGTATGCTATTATATCTTGTAAATCTGTCATAAATGGGTGCCGCATGTGGTTGTGCTGACACTGTTCTAAGCTGCTATTATGAGATGTTGATAATCAATGCGGGCGGAATCTTTAGCGTATGCTGTTAACTTGGCAACGATTGTATTGTTTTATATTTCAGTATTTTAAACACGGTGGTATTATAGTTATGACTGTACTATGTAAGGAAGTTTTGCTACTAGCGTTTATTCCTCAGCTACGCCGCATATAGTTGGCTTTTAGGCCGACTCAGGACGTGGACGATATCGGCTGTCTCTCGTATAGGCGAAACTGTAGAATTCTGTAACGGTTTCTAGAAGGGCCAAAGTAATTTCGGAAATATGTTTTATGTCTCTGGCATTTCGTCTATAAGTGTTCGAAGATTGTACGTGAATTTCGAGTCGATAACGGTTAGGCGATCTATCATCTTTAGTAAATAAATCCGTTATGTTATTTACGAGTACGGATTAGTTACGTGCGTTTGTTATTTCCATAGTTAGGTAAGAATTCGTTCTATATTAGTCTAGTCGCGTTAATAAGAATACGAATTTCACCACGTATCAAAAGAATTTTGGATAGCTACGGACACAACGGAGGGGGAATTTTCCTAACCACTAGATAGATCACGACTGGCCAATTTTGAAAATATAAATTCTTAACAAAAAAAAAAATAATATTAGCTTTCATGTAAATATACTTCCGAAGTTCTAAGTTCGACTTAAGTTTTTATTTAGAAGCTTAAAGCATAAAGTGTGTGCTTAAAAGTCACAAAAGTCGTAATAAAGCTTAATTCGGTAGCTTAAAGTCTCAAGCTTTGGGCTCTTCGTAAAACTTATATTATTAAACTTTATAGTCAGGTATTTAGCTTAGGTGTACAGGTAGGTACGTTACACTATTATCTAGTGCCGATAGTTGCCCGTCAAACTGCAAAAAAATTAGTTGCAATCATCGATACAATCAGATACAATTTCCAAAAAACGGTTAGTTCGTCACCGATTAAAATACAATCACTAGTGTATTCTTGCTCTTCATGAATTTTTCCCGCCCGAAGGAAGCGTCAATCAGAGGCAGTCTCTGCTAGGTGAAGAAGTGTAGTTAGTATGTTATTTCACAAAATTGGATTGTCAATTATTACGAAATAACAGAACGATTTGAGCAGCAATATTGCATTAATTTTTACCAAAAACTTAACGAAGGTGAGTAAATAAAGTTACAGTAAGTATAGTATGTATAAATAAATGTGTTTCTGGTGGCTAAATGTTCGATATTTTTTTAACGCACCTCATTATATATGTTTAGTAATTAGTGAAAGATCAAAATTCAAACCTGTCTGACTGTGATCCCATTCAAATACACACAAATATCAACTGGATTGTTTGTTAAGCTTCAGGGCGTTTTACAACAGGCGAAAATTTGTTTCGTGTGAATTCTATACTACCTAATCCAATATTTGATTGGAAAGATACCATGGATGGATGGTTTGATGAATACAAATATTACTCATTTCATAAATTACGGAAGGGAGAATTGTCTCCGGACACTGGACATTATACACAGGTATATTATTATTATGTTTTTCATTATTGATTATTACATTTTTTATTTTTCATTATTTCATTATACCAGATAAGGCATAAAGATTCTGTTCTAAACTGTTATTAAGGCAATAATTTATTTAAAAAATATTGATTATTTTATTTGTATATGCTGTATAACTATATATACAGTTATGGTGATGGAATGGTAATTTCTGAAACATGTTGGTGAAAAAAAACTCACAAAAGTAGATATACACAAATAAAATAATCAATTTTTTTTTAAATGTCAATCTACAATGTTGCTTAATCAATTGAAAAAAAATATTTCTTTAATTTTGAGAAGGCTGAATCAAAAAAATGTTGAATAAAATTATTGAATTCCTTCTATTACACAAAAAAACTAATAAAAAATAAACCCCAATCTTGAGAAGAGAACATTAATGACATTAAATGAATAATATTAATTAATGTAAGTACATAAATTTTTAGCTGTGCATGAATTTCATGTTTATGGTTGGTTGATTTCAGTGGTTTTATACATAACCTCGCATTTTATTGTATAAAAATGTTTTTCATAAAATGTCTTAAAAATCCTTTTTGGACTTTCACTTTAATTAAATACTACATAACGGGAGTCTTATTAAAACTATTTATGTATATATTTGAAGAGTATCACTAAAATTGAAGAAAGAACTTGTGTGCATACAGTAACATACCCTACAATAAATCAAATACATAAATAGCTTAAATGCTTCTTTATACTAATACTAAAATAGAAATTCTGAAAAGAAAATCATAACAGATTATTATTATTAAAATACTCATTATTTCAAATAATTAATCTCAACAGTAATAAAATGTATATTTTTATAATTTATAGTTTGTCTGGCACAATACAATGTACATCGGATGCGGAGCTACATATTATGTCAGACCCGATGGAAGATATTCTAAGCTCTATGTCTGCAATTATGGGCCAGGGTACTAAAGTCTTTGAATATATTTAATTTTTTAATTCATACATACATAAAAGTATAAACATACAAATAATGATGGACATTCTAATAAATAAAATTATTGATTTTCGACCATTTATGACAAGACATAAAAACTAGTTATCGCATAGTAAAATTACAGTTTTGTAATTAAAAAAAGCGATCGGTGGTTCGAACCTAGTCCTGAAAGGTCACAACATTAATCTGTTTTTTTTAATCTCATAAACTCTAATATATGATAAATATTTCCAACACTAGCTAGAATATACTTTTGATATAAATCGATCAAAACATGTTGGTAGTTAAAATTAGTCATTTGAAGACATTCCTTAACACTGATATTCTTTATTTAATTAACAATGGCTGTATTTTTAAAATAATAATTATCCTTACAACTTAGACCATATAGATAACTCGTAACAAGCATTTGATAGGCTAGTTTTAATTCAGACATTTTTTGGAGAGTTTAAACTTTTGTACAATTTGTTACTTATTTATAATTACTACGCTACCGGTTTCGACACGTCCGTGTCATTAACGAGCGTTATTTAAACTAAACTAAAATGTGCAAGTACTGTATTAGAAGTTTTTAGCACATTTTAGTTTGGTTTAAATAACGCTCGTTAAAGACACGGACGTGTCGAAACCGGTAGCGTACTAATTATAAATAAGTAACAAATTGTATATTATTTATTGAATTGGCGTTAACTTTGTGGAATGACATTATAATTATTTATAAATAAATAGATTACTTGTCTAAGACCACTAATGAGTTTAAAATGATTACACAACTAGTTTCGATAACTACCGATGTTGTCATCAACGGGTGATGATTTAAACTGAGGCATAAGAGTAAAATTAATTATCTAAGGTACTGATAGAGGTGGGTGGAGTTATGTTTGGGGGGAGGGGGTTAGCTGGGGGTGGGGTTTGAGTTAACGGGAATAAAGTAAGGAGCGGTGAAGAATTTTGAAATATTATGTTATTGATAAGAGTTTTATTAGAATTTAAATGGAAACTGGCCATTTTGTGTGATATGGGGTGTAAAGAATCGTGTGGAATTACAGTATCCGTATAGGTTGGTTTTCTGTATAAATTGAAATCTAATTTATTATTTACTACCTTAATTGAAAGATCTAAAAAATTTAAGGAGTTGTCTAAATTTTTCTCCATGGTGAATTTAATGTTTTTGTGGAGTGTGTTAATGTGCGCAAGGAAGGAATCTAATTGTCTATCAGTACCTGTGAAAATACAGAAAATATCGTCTACATATCTTAACCATTTAAATATACAAGATTTTACAAGAGGGTGACTAGAGTTTAATAATTCTGTTTCAAGATCGTTTAAGAGCATTTCGGCAAGTATCGGTGATAAAGGGGATCCAGGGTGGCCAGTTTCCATTCCCTATTAAACCGATTAATTAACGTTCCCCTTAGCACTTTAAATTATAATTGTGAACTTAACACAATAAAACAAATAGCTAAAAATAATGGTTATAATGATAAAATGATAGATAAAATGCTAAAAAACAAAATAAAAAAGAAATTAACAAAGAAACACATATACTCAGCATGCAATAATAATGAAATTAAAAATAAATCTTGGCGAAAAATTCTATATACAGGTCGCCAACCCAGAAAATCTTCCGCATCTTACCTTCCCATATACAACCCGCATATTACACCAACAACAATTTAGGAAAAATTTTAGATAACTCAAAATCAAAAATAAACTTTTTAGAAAAAAGCGGAGTATATGAAATCATATGTGGTGACTGCAATATGAAATACATCGGTCAAACCGCGAGAAATCTTAAAATTAGAATAAAAGAACACCGTCGCGGTCTTGTTAGTAATTATTTTTCAGAATTTGCTAACCACATTATTAACACCAATCATTCTTTCCATTCCCATACACTTAAACTATTACACCCTGTTAAATATAAAGGCCAAATGTCTAAATGTGGAGACCTGTAATTGGCCATCTATATTGTATCAATGTTTTCTATGCTTTTTTTTGTGCTGTTGTTCTTCCATAAACACTAAATAAATAAATAAATAAATAAATAATGAACAATCTCAAAAATTTAGAAATACAAAAAAATTTAAATTCTAATAAAACTCTAATCAATAACATAATATTTCAAAATTCTTCACCGCTCCTTACTTTATTCCCGTTAACTCAAACCCCACCCCCAGCTAACCCCCTCTCCCCAAACATAACTCCACCCACCTCTATCAGTACCTTAGATAATTAATTTTACTCTTATGCCTCAGTTTAAATCATCACCCGTTGATGACAACATCGGTAGTTGTCGAAACTAGTTGTGTAATCATCTTAAACTCATTAGTGGTCTTAGACAAGTAATCTATTTATTTATATATTAGGTCCTTACATATGAAATTGGCGTTTTGCCGTACCGGCAAATTTGATCTCAAATATCTTCTCTTTGGTTAGGAATTCCAAATCCAAATTTATACAGCTATTTACTCATGTATTTGTGTTTTGAAAATTATAATTCATTTGTTTTTTCCTCAATTGTTTTTTTCTTTGCGTCACTCAGTTTACAAAATGAAAAACTTGAAATATCGCGTTATTTACGAGTACGAGTTCCACCGTGGCACCAGTGCTGCAGAAACAGCTCGAAGGATTAATGATGTGTATGGCGACGGTGCCGCAAAAGAAAACACAGTGCGTTTTTGGTTCCAACGTTTTCGTTCTGGAAATTTCGACCTGCAGAACAAGCCCCGTGGACGGCCGGAGACCAAAGTTGATAATGAAGAATTGAAGGCTATTGTGGAAGCGGATCCATCGCAAACCACATCCGAGTTAGCTGCAGGCTGCGGTGTTAGTGATAAAACTGTTTTAATCCACTTGAAGCAAATTGGTAAGGTGAAAAAGCTTGAAAGGTGGGTACTAATATAAAACTGAAATTCAAACATGTAAAAATACCTAAAAGTTCTTAGTTTTAACGGGTTATAGCCAGTTTTAAAATAAAAAAACATCATAATTATATCGCTTATGTGTATAAATGAATTGAAATCAGGCCATTAATAGAAAACTGTTCCCTTTACATGATACTTAAATGTTTTATTGCAGAGAATATGTGGAGTATAAAAGCAAAGGCAACAATGTCCAAAAAAAAATTAATGCAATCATCGAGGATTACTAATTTATATTGTACTGAATTTGGGATTTTATAGAAAACAAAGCCTATAAATTTATAGGAAACAGGATTTTGGAAAAGATTTAATTTATTTTTTCAAGTGAGGAATATATAACTTAATTATCATTTAATGTTAATTAAATGATAATTGAGTTATATATTCTTTTATTATTCTGCATTTTTTCCATATTGCTGCTTCAGAGTAGGTATGTGATCATTCTTAAAAATATGAATCTTAATATGACATCGTGTTATGATTAAGAAAACAGATGAGTGTAAATATCTAGCATTAACTCACCTATTTTTACCTGGCAACCTATAGTATGGATCAGAAGAAGATAGGCAACCCAACATTTTCTTGCTCCTTATGCTTCCTGCTCTCAATCAATATTAATTTCGTGTGGTTAACAGATAAGTGTAATAACAAAAAACAGTAATAATAAATAATAAGATAATAACAAATAACAGATAAGTTAACAGATAAGATAACAGAAAAATTTAAAAAAATGTATCGCATTAATTTTAATTAAAGGTAGGCTTGACTTAATTTCCCCAGGCAACCCATTTGCAATATGTTTGTTAATGTATTATGATTGCTAAAAAATATATTTCATTTGGTATATAGATGGGTGAAGGTCGACCTTAGTCGGGATCTTGTACTATGTATTTTGATGATGAATAAAAATGTTCACTGCCTTAAAGCGTGGAATGTAAAGTGAGACATGTCTGCATTCTAATGTTAATATATTACATTGTGGTCGGGTAGGATTTAGTCATTTTCAGACATTTCTTGTGGTATAATCTTTAATCATTTTCCCTTTCAATTTTTTTCAATATCTGTGTCACAATAGCACCAATTTATAATGTAAAGAAATACCTATCTACGTCTTTTATAAATAAATGTTTGTCCTTAATGAAATTTATATTAAAATATAGTTAATTTTATTACGAACACGATGGTATTAGGTTGCCTAAGTAAAATCGGTCAAGACTTGCGGTTGCCGCGATTTAAAACAGCGCTCGACTGAGACTGAGAAGTATTTCATGTATTATGCGACAGGTGGACGCAGCGTAGCAGCCGTTCGTGACGCATGCGCATCACCGACTAAGGCCTGATTGTTTCAAGTTGGATTAAAATAAAATTTAGTTTAAAGCATAGATTTTTACGGAAACGGATCGTTTGATTGGTGGAGAACGCAAAAATCTATACTTTAAACGAACTTTTATTTTACATAGGTGAAGGTCGACCTTAGTCGGGATCTTAGATAACTCTCTATGTAACAATGTCACTAACGCAACGCTACGGCGCTGTTTCCACAGCCATAACTCACGGCCGAAATATATTGAATTTTCTACATAATAATACTCTGCATCAAGGTTCATTTTTAGAGGACACTTGCACGTTGACCATAAAAATTTTCATTATAAAAAATTATTTAAAAAAAAGGTGTCCCACATAATTAATAAAAAAAGAATAATATAAAAAAAAACATTGTACAAGAGAATTAAGTGTCTTGATTTATACATATAGCCCCAGGATACAATAACTGCTAATTAATGTAAATGTGAAATTCAAACATGTAAAAGTACGTAATTTTTTACGGGTTATCTGCTATTGTAGAAGTAACAATATTGTATTATTATTTGGTGATTGTTACCCCAACACTCAATAATAAATGATCCGTAGGTATTTATTTATGCTCGTGTAATTATTCAATTAATTTACTTTTACGACTTTTGTAATTTTAGATGAGGCCCTTGGAAAGCAGTCGCGTATCTACGTGGTCTAATTAGTGCGATGTGTTGAGAAAGGGAATAAGTATACGGGATTCATAAATACCTGTCATTAAATATCCAAGACAGAAAGTAGAAATTTATTACATCCTGTGTTTTTAGGTCTACGTATACAATGGCGCAATATCACTTCTCAACACCCAATAGTTGTGCAGCAATGGCATATAATTGATTTAAAATTAAAATAGTTAAATCAATATTTTGTTACACATACGTGCATTGTAACGTAGGACCTCCCAATGTCTGGGTATTCTTAAAAAACACCTGTTAATTTGATGTCGAATTGCACAATGACTGAAACATAAATATAATAATAATAATATATATATAACACATAAATGATGCCCGAAGAGTGGAGATTAGGAATTGTGTGTCCACTACACAAGATAGGTGACCAACTCGAGTGCTGTAATTACAGGAGAATAACGTTGTTAAATCCCGGTTATAAAATAATGTCCAACATCTTATACAAAAGATTGCTCCCAATGTCTGAGGAAATCATTGGCAACTACCAATGCGGCTTCAGGCCAGGCAAATCATGCATTGATCAAATTTTCTCCTTGAGACAGATCTTAGAAAAAACGTTAGAATACAATGTCGAAACTCATCATCTCTTTGTAGACTTCAAGGCCGCGTATGAGAGCATAAATAAGAATGCATTGTACAATGCAATGAGCGAGTGTAGAATACCGCGTAAGCTGATCAATCTGGTGAAACAAACAATATCCCCAATAACGTGTAGAGTCAGGGTTGGCAGTGATCTTTCCGAGCCCTTTGAAGCGCTCCCGGGGTGAGACAGGGAGATGAATTGGCCTGCCTCTTATTCAACATAGCCTTAGAAAAAGTTTTTCGTTACTCAGGAATTGAGATACTTGAGAGATGAGAGAATTGAGCAACGATATTTGACAACTCTGTGCAACTATTAGCTTACGCTGATGATATCGACATAATTGCGAAAACTCCCGATGCTTTATGTAATGCCTTCATAAATCTTGAAAGTTCTGCCAAAAACATGGGTCTCATAGTAAACCGACAGAAGACAAATACATGGCCGTAGGGTGCACCCAACAAATCCCAACTCTCTCGTGTGGAAGTCAAAATTTTGAAACGGTACCAAGATTTACATACCTAGGATCCCTGATAACAAGCAACAATAATACTACAGAGGAGATCCAGAAGCGCATAGTGAGCGCAAATCGCTGTTTTTTCCGCCTACAAAAACATATAAAATCCAGACTGCTGTCCAGAAACACCAAGATATTAGTGTATAAAACGCTTATTAGGCCAGTGCTCACGTACGCAGCTGAGAAGTAGGTACTAACTAAGAGGAATGAGCGAGCACTGGACGTTTTTGAAAGGAAAATTTTGAGGCGTATCTTCGGACCGGATCTAGAAAATGGACTTTGGCGCAGACGTTACAACAATAAGCTCTATACTCTATTTAAGGAGCCAAACGTCACAAAATTTATAAAACTGGGAAGACTTTGGTGGCTGGGTCATGTGGAGAGAATGTCCGAGCATCAAGCACCAAAGTCCCTGCTAAACTCAAGGCCAATAGGGCGAAGGAGTTTAGGAAGGCCGAAACTAAGATGGAGTGACAACGTCCTCAAAGATATCTCTGCCTTAGAGCTTCGAAACTGGAAAGAGCTGGCATTAGACCGGGAGGAAAATTACTGAGGAGGCCAAGACCCACCAAGGGTTGTAGGGCCAAGAATGATGATGATGATGATGATAACACATAAAAGTTGTGAGCACTCTGTGCCTGTTTATATGCTTTATAAAATTAAATTAAATTAAATAGATTATTTACTATTTTACAAAAAAAAGGTAATATTTTGCCCGATTTCGAGATTATTCTAATCTTCTAAAAATATAAAAAAATACAAATAAAATATAACATTATTTTCTTGTTAGCTCGTAAATTACCAGGAAATTTGACATGTTTTTAAGACAGTTTTAATGAGAAAATTACTGTCAGAATTTTAATACAAAAAAGTCAATTTTGACCAAATGTCAGATGATACCTACCTTGTTAGTCCAAGGTTACGTAATGTTGTCGTTAAAAAGCGATCAAATGAAAAAGTGCACATTTTCTGATTCATAATATATTTATGATTCCGACATTTCCGTATATTATATAAAATAATTCAATGTATGACACAATTTATTGGATAATTATATTTTTTAGAACCATTGACGAGTCTGTTTGCGTAGTCTATTTGACCACCATACAGACCACAAAACAGACAATTGTCTAATCGTAAGTAGACAAGTGCGACCATATTCTAGGCCAGGAATTATGAGATGTAGAAAACTCAAATTTTATAAAAAGCCTAAGCCTTGTGTTTTTAATTGCTTACTTTACCGTTAATTACATTATTTACTTTATTACATTAGAATATTACTCACACAGTTAATTGCTTCACTGATAATTAATTGGTTTATAGAAGAAGAGTTTTACGTTGAGCAATCAACAAAGGAAGGAAGACGTCGGACGAAGGTTGATTGGCAACCAATAGTGGCGGCCTTAACCCTTTGCATTCCGCAACATACCAGCAACTCCAGAGCATTTGATGCCTGTTCAGGCAAAAATGTTAGATTGTTTAATAATATTTAAAATATATTAAAGGTATCAAATTCTGCATCCGTAATATACACTTATTCATCCTCTTGAAGGTCATCAGAAACTGAAAAAAAATTATTCAAGGATAACCACTTTTCGTTTTTGTGCTCTATGAAATATGATTCGTCATCAGAACTCCGATTGTAGCTTGTTTCCCACTATTTTTATAGTTTTTATTACTGTGTATATTAAAAAAAAACTTCTATTGTCAAACATCACTCAAATAAACTTTAAAAAATGTCACTCTCACTAATTAATGACCATTTTATTACCCACGTCACAAAAATAAACTGATTTATTTTACGCTCAATTGAAACTGCATGATAAATATTTGACAATGTGTTTATCCGAATAACAGCAATAACCGTATAAAACTAATGTATTCATACATTTGCATATAGGTATTAGGACAGCGACATATAGTCGCCAACGAAGTTACAAAGGAATTGTAACTTCGTTGGTGACATACATATTGAAGCCAACGGAGAGCAAAGGGTTAAGCCGATTGAATGGATTGGGGCTTATCGGCCACAACCTTCTAGGAAACAAAAAGAAAAAAAAAGTGTGATTTATAATTTAAAGAAGGATTTGATTGTAAAATATTTAATTAGAATTTAATTTATAATTTAATTTATTTAATGAGATTTCCTGTACTATACTCGAAGGAGCGCAGACGGCGACCGCTCTGCCGCGAAGTCTTTTGTATCGTTTTTTTGTGCAGTGAGTGAATAAATCTAAAAAGTAGCCTTATCACGAAATATCCAGAAAAATATCTGATCCTGTACATCATCATTCAAGGCAAAATTGATAGCGGAAGAGACCCAGGAAGATAGAGAACACCCTGGCTGAAGAATCTACGATAATGAACAGTGAACTATTAATTATAATAATGGATAATTTGCATTTTCCGTTTTTGTAAAAAATTCCTCTTAAGTGCTCTTTACACAACAAACATTTCGTCCTATTTAATATTTATATAATAAAATAAAAAAATGTTTGCAAAGTTAATCACGTGATTTTTTTCTAAAATGGTATTTTTTTTAATAAAGTTTTTGATACTTTTTCGTATTACGGACAGTAAAAAGTTCCACTCTTTTGAGCCGGTTACCGCAAATGCCCATTCACTGATCTTAGTCTTCTGGCAATAGCTGATCGGTTCTATAACTCTTTCTGCAACTGAAGTAAGATTGACCTCAAATTAAGGCATCTATCATTCAAATTATCTGAGATGCAGAGCCCTGAAAGATCAAAGGCACAATGTTATGTGTAATAGGATAAGCAGTTGAAGAAGAGAACAAAGTTATATTATTTTATACTATTTTTTTTTCACGAGATTATGGCCGTGCGTGGTACAATTGCGGTTGTCACCTATGAATCCATTGATTAATTCTATGAAAAAATGGAACAATGAAAAAAAACGCCTTAATATCTAACAAGGTTGTTATATTAGTAAGACAAAAAATAAAAAGTACATACGCGGAAAGTTTATTTGCGAAATGTCAAAACATCTGTTAACATTCAAAGTTGACGAAGTGACAGCGTTATATAATAGTGGTCAAAATATGATAATACGTTAGACGGCGCTATTTGCTCGAATCGGGCCCCGCATTTGCTAGAGCCGGCCCTGGCAACAGTTACACTGTTTTAAAGACAATAATTATTTACTATCATGAGTCGTAATCATATTGTCAGTGATTTGTTATGTTTGCGTGACATCAGTGATTTGTTATGTTTGCAGTGTAAAATACTTCATTGGATGTTATGATCCAAAGGATGACTTTTCAATAAGGCCCGAGTTAAAAATTATTGATTCAATGATGTACCTACATCTAGTAAAATATTTGCTGAAGGCAAAGAGCTCTAAATCCCGAATTTAAAAAATATATATTATTATATTATACACGACAGGCAAATATGGAAAAAAAGCCAATATAAGTGCCAAATCGAGACTTGACCTCCTCAATCTTCCGCCTCCGCGATACACGGTCTTCTGGTGCTTAGGTATTACAATCAATATACCTACATACAATCAGTATTTTCGCTCCTGGATTTCCATCGATTTTTGGGTTTTGTGTTTCATACATTCATTCCATCTCAGTCAGACATTTCTAAGTATATTGTGAAAGAAGAATTATAATGCATTGACACATTAAAAATTATTATTATCACAAAATTACTATTAAAATTCATTGTATAAAATAACCAACTACTTACTTACTTACTTACCCTCACAACGTTTCCCCGTGGGGGTAGGCAGAGAGGATAGAGCGCCACACTCTTTCTGTCCTGAAATACAACTCTTGCCTCATCCACATTCATACATCTTCGCATGCAAGCTCGCCGGTTGTTGAGGCTTCTAACGGGACCATTTTCCAGTATCTGGTTGATCTGGTCATGACACGTCTTCCGCGGTCGCCCTCTCTTTCTGGCGCCATCAACACTTGCATTATATATCTTTCTTACTTTCTCATTCCTTCGCTCAACATGCCCAAACCATCTGAGCGACCCTTTTTTAATTCTATTAATTATGTTAAGATCAGCTTTACATTCATTCCTAATATCTGCATTCTTTACTCTATCATAAATTGATTTGCCACACATACGTCTGAGGGATCTCATCTCCATTGCATTCAATCTACTTTCGTTCCTCTTCTGCCAGCTCCAGGCTTCGCTTCCATACATCAGTGTTGGTACCAGAATTCCATTATTTACCGCAAGTTTTGCCTCGGTAGACATATTTCTATTATAAACTATTGCGTTCAAAGCACCGTTCACCCTATTCCCCGCAGTCACTCTCCTTTCGATATCTTTCTCAACATTCCCTCTTCTGTCGAACATACTTCCCAAGTACACAAACTCATCTACCTGTTCCCCCCAAGCCAGGAAAAGACCCCCTCCTGGCCCAAAACCATCGCCCTATCAGTCTTTTACCATGCCCTGGTAAAATTCTAGAATAACTTATCCTCACCAGACTCAAAAGACAAACCTTCGAAAAGAAAATCATCCCCGACTTCCAACACGGTTTCCGTGAAAACCACTCAACCACCCACCAACTTCTGCGTGTGATCGAGCAAATTAACGAAGGGCTCCTCAGACGCAAATTCACCGCAGTCCTGTCAGTCGATGTCAGTAAAGCTTTCGACCGAGTATGGCACAACGGCCTAATCTACATCTAATCTACCTAACTAGACATCTTCGGTATCTCCCCAAGTCTAATAAAACTCCTAGCCAGCTTTCTCCGAGATCGCCGCTTCCGAGTTACCTCTCCACCATACGCCGCCTCCTTGCCGGAGTCCCCCAGGGATCCATCCTGGCCCCCGAATTGTACAACATATTCGAAAGTGACATTCCTCCCCCCACCGACTCCAATGTCACTGTAGTCAAATTCGCGGACGATACCGGAGTCGCTGCCACATCCTCAAGCCCCTCCCTCGCAATACGCAGAGTCCAAAAGCAAACTTCCTTGATAGAGAAGTGGTGCAACACTTGGCGTATCGAGATTAACCCATCAAAAAGCGCAGTGACACTATTCACTCGCAGTCCTCGCATCATCCACAAGCCCAGCATAAAAATGTTTGGTCAAAAAGTCCCTTGGAAAAACCAGATCAAATACTTTGGAGTCACCCTCGACTCCAAACTCACCTTCCGCACCCACATACAAAATATCACTGAAGCTGCGACACGAGCACTTCACGCCATTTACCCTCTTATGAGCCGGCGTAGCGCACTGGCTATAGATAACAAGCTCCTACTTTACAAGGCCATAGTACGGCCTATCATGACATATGCAGCCCCCACCTGGGGTCACGCTGCACACACACACACAAACAGACTACAGATCCTCCAAAACAAGGCCATTCGACTAGCCCTGAATGCGCCGCGTTGGATAAGGATCACACAACTGCACCACGATTCAGGCATCCCGCCTATACAAGATTACATCCGAGACATGGCCAAGCGTTTTTATGCAGGCATCTCCTCCCACCATAACCCAACGATCAACACTCTGTCGCTCTACGACGAGAATATTCCAGAAAGAATTAGGAGACCCAAGATGGTCCTCCTGGGGGCTCCCCCCCCCGTGCCCCCCCCTTCTGCGTCATCACAGCAGCAACCCTGAGCCATGAATTCAGTAACCCCCCCCCCCCTTTTTTTCTATCACCCTTCTCTAAAGTGAAGTAAAGAAACCCCTTCACTATTACATCCGATGAAAGAGCAAGGGGTCCAATAGTGACCCGGTACTCTGGTTTGCCATCATACAAGGACAAGGACAAGGACTACCTGTTCCAAACATTCATTACCTACAAGAATTTTACACGTTGTCTTACTTTCCTCTTTCTCGAAAACCATCACTTTTGACTTGTTTACGTTTATAATAAGGTCACTTTCCTTGCATACATCGTACATCCTGCTTACTAGACTCTGTAAGTCCTGTTCGCTATTTGCCATTAATACTGCATCATCCGCGTACAGTAAACAGCATACAATCAAATCACTCATTTTCGCTCCTACATTCATACATTCCAGTTCTTTCACACAATTATCCATATACAAGTTGATCAGCCGTGGAGACATTACGCAACCCTGTTTGACACCTTTTGTAATATCAATCCACGGTGTGAATGATCCATTGATTCTTACACATGCAGTACTTCCTTCGTAAAGGGATGCAATTGCGTGTATAAGTTTACTATTCACCTCGTAAACAGAGAGTAATTTCCATAACCTTCCTCTTATAACTCTATCATACGCATTTCGCAGATCTACAAATGCACAGAAAAGCTTTTGGTTTTCCGCTAAAAACTTTTCTGTCAACACTCGTAGAGAGAAGATCTGATCCATGCATCTTCTTCCACCCACAAAAGTCCCTTGCACGTCCCATACCTTTTCTTTCGTCACCGACCTTACTCCTTCTATCAAAATTCTTCCATACAGTTTGCCAACCGAACTCAAAAGACTGACCTAACCTAACCAACTGACTAACCTTTTTTGCACTTACACTCTTCTCCTGACGCACAATTCTCGCCCTATCCACATTAACGCATCTTCTCATGCAAGTTCTTCGATTGTTGAGGCTTCAAGTAGAACATCTTCCATTATTAGATTTACCTGGTCGTGCCAGGTCTTCACTCGCTTCATATATTTCTCTAACTATTTAGTTAATAATGAACAAACTACGTAAATAAGATGCTTTTAAAAACATTGCGCTAAAATTAGCTTTACATTCTTTGCTAATTAGTTAAATATTTACTGTATCGTAAATTTATTTTCCTCGTGTAGGTATACGAAAGTAATCTCACTTCTACCGCATTCAACGTTCGTTCTTTTCTGCCAGCTTAGGTTAAAGAGTGATGTCCATACATCAGTGTTGGTACCAGATCTCCACTATTTACCGCTACTCCTCTATCTCATTTGATAAATGAGATGGAAAATATTTAGAATGTAAATTAGCTGAATGAATTTAGAAATAAAGGCTACAATTTTCGGGTATAAACGCAAAGGCAGCGTATCCCAAAAAAATTAATGCAGTCATCGAAGATTACTAATGTATTATGTACTTACCTACTGAATTCAAAATTTTATATGAAACATAGCCTATAAATTTATAGAAAACGTAATTTTGGAAGGAATATAGATACATAAAATCTAGAATACAGTATATTTTAAGTTAGTAATCCTCGATGACAGCATTCAAAAAATTTTTTTTGGATATTGCTGCCTTTGCTTTTATACTCCACGATAATTGTAAAATGAGTATAGTATTGTAGATTATACGATGTAAATTATGGATTGTGTATTAATGATTCATTGTAATATATTAATATTTATTAATAATTAAATAAATAATGTAGTAAAAAAAAATTACTGTAAAATTTAAAATATTAGTTAGCACATAATGTGTAATATACGTAATATTAACTAACTTAAGAAATAAAAAATATATAAATATAGTCATAAACTATTCAAAAACATGATTTTGTTTGAAACTGTAAAATACGCGTAAAACTGTAAAGGTAAACATTGCTGCATGTTGATGTTGATCTAGTGGTTAAGACACTCGCTTAGTGATCTAGTGGTCGGAATATAATAATAATTTAGTCATATTTTCATAGCACAGGTGTTTAGCTTCATTTTAAAATATTTCAATTAGAATATTGATGTGACACATATTCCGTGTATTCGTCTCTATTTATTTTTGTAAAATTTACATATATAGTGAATATATCAATTTGTATTTCCAGCTGATTAGAAATTGTAACATCAATTCCTGATAAAATATAAAGTAAACATCCTAAGCAAGTATAGTACTAAGAACACATAATTTATTTAATTATGTTAATTATTGTAATTTATCTGAAAAATTTGTGTGTTACGCTCACAATAACTTTATTAATAATGCCGCAGTCATCTTTACCGGGAAACTTTTCGTATCAATAAGGTTCCTGCTTGCTAAACAAACATTTTTTATTAGCACGTACAAGAAAAACATGCCCACACTGCGTTTGTAATATCACCATTTGCCAATGAAAACATTAGCCACCTCGACACGTATTTCCTCTAACCTACCTAGTATAAATATGGCAGCTCCATCTGACATCAACATATAGTTTATAAAGACCGACTGCGGAACGGTACTATGATATTATTGTAATATAAAATAGTGATACACGAAATACAATTATGAAGTGCGTATTATTCATTCTTTGGTTGTTCTCTCTGGAATTGTTTTTATCGGTGAACTCTAAAATTATCAGTGAGTACATTTCGTTCATATTTTCATGTTAGCCAAGCTTTTTAATTTTTCTTTAAAATGTTGCGAGTGTTACCAATTTTTAATTATTTTGAAATATTTAGGTACTGCAAAAGCTTTGTGGCTAACCATTTTCATTGTTTTTCCTAATGATTTTTAGGAATCCGGTTCTTTTTAGTATAGAACTCACGTGGTGAAATACAAAACTTATTGAAAATAAGATTAAATAACTAATAAATAGCCTTTACCTTGGGTTAAGTTATATATCTCTTTTATGTATTTATTTGAAATTGTATATTATTAATTCTTAATAACGAGCGCTTTTTTCAACAATATAATTCAAAATATTTTAATTACGTATTTTAATAACTCGTATATTGTATGTATTTTCAACAAATCGATCATGTCGATTTAGCATAAAGTCTAGTATCGCTTTTAAAACCATGGCTTGCAGTCCAAAATAGTTTTTATATAATAGCTCTCT